>CATIWR010074513.1:0-26836 GCA_949677035.1 Omphalea diandra | reverse complement strand
AATTGGCAAGTCTTGAAAGTGCTTTTTCTATCTAGCAAGCTACCCACATAATCCGCATCCGAATACCCTATGAGACTAAATGAAGAATCTCTAGGATACCATAACCCTAAGTGTATTGTGCCATGCAAATACTTAAAGATCCTTTTAACAACATTCAAATGAGATTCTCTAAGGGAGGATTGAAACCTAGCACACATGTAAACACTAAACAAGATATCTGGTCTTGAAGTAGCAAGATAGAGTAGAGATCTAATTATACCTCGATATCTCTTTTTATCACCTCTTTACCCGATTCATCCTTATCTAATTTGATGATACTGCTCATTGGAGTTTTAGCTACTTTGCAACCATCCATTTCGAATTTCTTTAGCATTTCCTTTGTATATTTAGCTTGGTTGATAAAGATCCCTTCCTTAGATTGCTTGATTTGTAGATCGAGAAAGAATTTGAGCTCTCCCATTATGCTTATTTCAAATTCCCTAGTCATACACTTAATAAAATCCTTATAAAGAGATTCATTAGTAGCACCAAAGATAATATCATCAACATAGATTTAAACGATTAATGTATGATGCTTGTGTTTTTTGATAAAAAGTGTGGTGTCCACCTTCCCTTTCTCAAAATCATTTTTCAAGAGAAATGAACTAAGCCTTTCATACCAAGGTCTTGGAGCTTGTTTCAATCGATATAAGGCTTTGTTCAATTTGAAAACATGGTTTGGAAAACAATGAGACTTAAAAATAGGAGGTTGTTCAACATAGACTTCCTCCTCTATGATGCCATTCAAAAAAGCACTTTTCACATCCATTTGAAAAAGTTTAAAATTCATATGACATGAAAATGCTAAGAGAATCCTAATGGCCTTTAATCTTGCAATGGGGGTAAAGGTCTCATCATAATCTATTCCTTCCTCTTGGTTGTACCCTTTGGCAACCAATCTAGCCTTGTTTCTAGTAATGAGACCTTGCTCATCCAACTTCTTCCTAAACACCTACTTACAACCCATAATTGGGTGTTCCTTAGGCCTAAGGACAAGTTCTCATACCTTGTTTCTCTCAAATTGATTGAGTTCTTCTTGCATAGCAAGTACCCAACTCTCATCATCAAGGGCCTCATCAATTGACTTTGGCTTAAGTTGAGAAACAAATGCAAGATTATTATCTAAGAGTTGAGATTTGTACTTACACCCATAGAGGTATCACTAATAATTAAGTCTTTAGGGTGATACTTGGAGAATCTCCAATCTTTGGGTAGATCTTGTCTTGGCTCATTTCTTATTGATATTGATGTTGGTCTTCATCTACTCTTAATGAATCACCTTATTTCTTTTCTTTATCAATTCTTCTTGTAGAATCATTCAATTTCAGCTTTTCAAGATTACCTACAAGATCATCAACAAAAATAACTTTCCCAAGATCAAGTTTACTAGATTCATCAAAAACAACATTCATAGATTCTTCAACTACCATTATACTTTTGTTAAAGACTCTATATGCTTTACTAGTGGTGGAATAACCTAAGAAGATTCCATCATTTGTCTTGGAATCAAATTTTCCAAGATTATCCTTGGTGTTCAAAATATAGCACTTACATCTAAATACTCTTAGGTATGAAATCTTGGGTTTTCTACCATTCCAAAGCTCATAAGAAGTTTTATTAAGAATGAGTCTTTTAAAAACTCTATTTGCAATATAACATGAGGTATTAATGGCTTCGACCCATAAGTAATTTGGTAAGGAATACTCATTGAGCATTGTTCTAGCCATTTCTACTAAAGTTCTATTTTTCCTCTCTACAATAGCATTTTGTTGTGGTGTTCTAGGAGTTGAAAAATTATGAAAAACTTCATTCTCCAAACAATAATTTTCAAATGACTCATATTGAAATTCCTTTCCATGGTCACTTCTAATAGAAGATATGAAGTAAACTTTTTCATTTTGAACTCTTTTTACAAAACTTTTGAAAGCATCAAATGAATCATTCTTATGAGTTAGAAAAGATACCTATGTGAACCTAGAGTAGTCATCTACAAGAACTAGTGCATAATGTTTTCCACCGAAGCTAGCACTTCTAGTAGGTTCTATTAAGTCCATATGGATAAGTTGAAGTGGTCCAGATGTACTTACAACATTTTTGGCTTTGTGAGAGGCGTGGTGTTGCTACCCCATTTAGCATAAACCACATGTCTTATCTTTGGAGAAATTTAGCTTGGGAAGGCCTTCCACTAACTTTCCTTTGGATAGGCTTTGAAGAAGATCTATGCTTGCATGTCTAAGCCTTCTATGCGACAACCAAACTTTATTGCTTAAAGACATAAGACACTTAAAAGATTGGTTAGCCAAATTGTCTTAGTCAATTAAGTAGGTATTGGCTTTCCTTTTGCCCTTCAAAATAACTTCATCATCCACTAAAGTGGTGACTCGACATTCCTTAAGATCAAAGGTGACTTTATTACCTTTGTCAGACAATTGACTCATACTTAACAAATTATGTTGTAAGCCACTAACCAAAAGAACGTTATCAATTAAAGAACATCCATTCTTACCAATGTTTTCAATGCCAATTACCTTACCCTTGGCATTGTTACCAAATATGACATTTATACCCTCTTTTTCTTTCAATGTCGTGAATAGCTTTGTATTTCCAGTCATATGTTTGGAACATCCACGATCCACATGCTAATTGCTTGATTTGGTGGTTGCCACATTCCCCTACACAATAAAAGTGAGTTACCTTTTCTTAGGTACCTAAGCATACTTGGGTCCTAAGGGGTTACAGTTTGAAGGGCCCTCTAATTTTAGGTGAGCCTTCCCAATGAAACAATGAATGTTAATATGTCCAAATCTCATGCAATAATGGCATTGGAGTTTAAACTTAGGAGTCTTTCTCCTTTGCACAAATTTATTATGAGTAGGAGACCTTCTCATACCTTATTCATGTGAATACATGCATGTGCATATATGATGAGTAGAAGCAGAGAATTTTTTATCAGAATGACCATGCTTTTTATTGTAAATGTAGGCATGGTTAGCTTTTTGAGTCTTGGCTCTAGAGCTTTAGGGAGCCTTCCCTTTGCACTTAGGCTTAAGAGGCCTAGTGCTAGGAGCACTTTTCTTCCCAATTACATCAATGCTTAAGGTTTAAGGCTGTGAAGCTCTAACAAATATAGTTTTAGATGATGAGGAGGCTCCATTGAAGCCTAAACCATGTCTAACTAGTGGTGGTCTTTGTGACACAATCAATGTGTCTAAGGTTTCTTTTCCTTTATGGAACTTAGAGATTGAGCTTTTAAGCTCAATGACTTCTCCTTTAAGAGTGTCATTCTCCTTTCTTAATGAAGCTATAAAAGAAGATGAAGAGAAAACTCTTTCTACTGAATTTTTGAGTTCTTCATTAGAAGTCCTCAACTCATTTATAAGATCACTAAGAGTCTTGTATTCATCTTTTAATTGTGACCACCTTTTCTTATAAGTTTTCACTTATGACTTATACTGGTCACATCTCATGGTTAGTTCCTCTAAAAGCTCTTTATCTATCTTATCAAATTCAAAATCAGAATTATAATGAGAAGAAGTACTTACTTCATTTGAAAAATCTTCTTGTGTCATGAAGCATATGTTGGCAACCTCTCCTTATTCTTCTTCTTCACTTGAGCTATCATCCCAAGTGGCTGAAAAACTTTTCTTCTTCTCCTTGTCCCATCTCTTCTTCTTCTTGAATTTGGGACATTCATACTTGATGTGGCCTTGCTTGCCATATTCATAATAGGTGACTTCATTGGATTTCTCTCTTAGATTGGAAGTTGTCTTCTTGAAGCCTTTTCTTTATTTTCTTCTCTTGATCAACTCCTTTGTCCTCCTAAAGAGCATTGCTAGCTCCTCTTCTTCCTTATCACTTTCTTCATCACTTAAGGTGATCTCTACCTCCTTCTCTTTTATTGAAGCTTTAAGAGCCATGGTTTTTCTCTCTTTCTCTAGTTTGTCTCCTTGGTCTCTTAACTTCTTCATTTGTTCATCTTTTTGTAAGGCCAACTCATGAGTTAAGAGTTTGCCTATCAACACATCAGTTGAAACCTTTCCAATTCCCAGATTTGACTCTTGTATGCTGTAAACTCGAGCACCAAATTTATATAGAGGAAGAGTTTTAAGAATTTTTGTGTTTACCTCATAGATAGTGAGAGCTCTTCTAAATTTTTTCATGTTGGTGACAATGGATAAGAACCTATTTGTCATTTCTATGATGCTCTCATTGTCCTTCATCATGAAGAGTTTCTATTCAGTGACACATCTTTAAACGACTTGATTTGACTAGAGTTGTGCCTTCATGATAGTTCTCTAGAGTCTTCCAAATGGCATGTGCAGTTTGACAATGTTGCACTCTTTCACTCTCTTCTTTAGAGAGTTAGCTCAGAAGAATGACCATTGCTCTCTTATTCTTGCCATTTAATCTCCGATGAGCTTCAACCCATTCTTCCCTTGGGATTAATTCTTTATTACCATCCACAACTCTGGTGGGTGGCTTTCATTCCTTAATGACCACATCCCAAAGGTCCACCACATCTATGTCAAGATATATCTCCATCATATACTTCTAATGAGTATAGTTTGTTTCATCAAAGTATGGCTTGAGTTGTGAGTAGATTCCCTCTTGTGCCATGATCTTTGTTCACCCAATGAAGGTTTGAATGTGAAGTGATCTCTGATACCACTTATTGGCCCTAGGCACCAAGAAAGGAGGTTGAATTGGTGTATAAAAATTAAAATTGGAAAGAGATAGGAGAAATGAGATGAGAGTAAACATAAGATTTATAGTGGTTCGGGTATAATCAACCCTACGTCCACTCCCCAATTCTTTGAAATTGGGTATTCCACTATCTTTCAAAGGTGTTTTCAAGCTTACACCAAACTTTTACACATGTTTTGAAGGCTCACACAATAATCTATACACTTGTATTTGAGGCTTACACAATAACCTTTACAACTTGTGTTTTAACAGGCTCACATAATAACATATCTTAGTATTTTCATAGGCTCACACTATAACCTATTACACTTGGTGTTTATGCTCACACCCAATAATGACTTAAAGAATAGACAAGAGTGAGTAGCAAAATTGCAAGAGTTTGGGTATAAAGTTGTTAATTCTCTTATATTTACATTTGTTTGGTGAGGTATTTATAGCTTTTACCCACTAAAGAGACGTTGAAATAAAACTGGTACAAAATCATCAAAGTATGTTAAACAGATTTTTGCATTAAATGCTTGATAGTCATGATTCGCAATCGCTACTACTCATTTACGATCGTGAATTCCAAATTCCAAAAGGAAAACCTCGTTTGTGTCTAACGGCTAGTCCACATGGCAGCTTCTGATTAGTTCACCAGAAAAATATAGTCGTTGCCTTTCACTTACTCTCAAAAGTAGCGGTCATGATTTATCTAGTGTAGGACAAGACTCTGGACACGAATTCCTCTGCCAAAAGTGTTCATCCTCTTCTTTTGGGTTCACGGTCACTACCAATAAGTTCCCATTGTGATTTTTGACTTCCAATGGTTACCTGGGACACTTGTCAAGCTGTGATTGTGGACTTGATTGCATCTTGAGTTACTTCAAAATTTGCAATCGCTACTGAGGCAAGCTTTACAACTCCAATTCATCTGCCACTTTTGGAGTTCGTCCTTTGGATGAGTCGCAGTCGAGAATGACTCTGCGATTTCATCTGTCTAATCTTCTAGCAAGTCTTCTCATGGATCGTGGTCGCGAATCTTAGATTGTGGTTGCGATTTAGAAGTTGCTTCACATTCTTTGAAGACTATGATTTTTATCCAACTTCTAACTTAAAGACTAACAAAAAAGGCTGCAAAACAACACTAAATTGAATCATTATAATTGATCAATCCATTTGTCAAGATCAAAAGAGGCCCAAGACTTAGGGTTAACTACCCTAGTCCAACAACTACCTATCTAATTTTATACATATGTTGTAATAATTGATGTAGAAATATTATTGTTTCCTATCCACTGTATCTATAAAGAACATTAGATTTTAGGTCATCTAAGTTTTAAGGAGAGGATGATTTTTGTTTACAATTTTTTAAAGTCAATTGTTTGTGATGAGTTGTGTCAGGAGGTTATTCAGGCATATAGTATTCTGTTACCCCATTTCTTATCAATTGTTCAGTTTTATCATTCACAGAACATTGATTTTACTATTCGGCCTTATGTTGCAAATGCTTTGACTACATTTGAGGTTGAATTGGTTAGAGATTTGTCTTCTCAATCTGATGGGTAATTTTTTATTTATTGTATTTTCTATTTTTCTTTTATTTGTATTTTGTTTATAATTGTATCTAATTTGAATTTTCTTCTTTTTTTTTTTTTTTGTTAGAGATTTTGGCATTTTTGTGATGTCATTTATTGAGTATTTGATATTGAATAGAGAAATTCCTATTAAAGTTTTAGATGTGCACATTCATAAGGCAATGCCTGCATTTTTGTTATATTTTCATGCCAAGTTTAAAGAAGAAAATAATGTTGATAGTGACACTGGTTATCCAAAAGTCCTCACTGAACAATAGAAGATTGATATGTAAAGTGGAGTTTTGAAGTTATAGAACTGATTTTTTTTTTTTTAGGTCTTTACCTTATAAACATTTCTAGTTTAATCTATAGGCTTTTTTTTTTTTTTTGTAGGTTTGATGGTATTGTATACGTGGGTTTGTTTTTGAAGTTTCATATTTTGAATGTTAGTTAGTATATGTTGTTGAAGTTCCATACTAATTTGAATGTTTTTCCTTTGGAAATTTTTTTTTTTTATCTATATTGTTATAATTTGAATCCATATTTATTAATTATATATACCATAAATAAGTAAAAAAATAAACCATATATAAGCATTTTATTATTTTTTATTTTTGTACTTCATACAAATCTAATTAAAAAAAAAAAAAGAAGTCATTACAAGTAGTCAAGAACCACAATTAAATTAAAAATTATTTATTTATAAATATTTTTCTTTTTCTTTTTATTATTTTTAGTTAATTCACATATAAAACATAAAATTATAATATTTAGAGTCAAAATAGACTTGAAATTTGCCTAAAATAAACTGAAAAGAGGAGGTTAATATATGTTGTCGATAAATTTACAAAAAATAAAGGTGTGCTTGTGTTAAAATAGAAATAAACTTGTAAAAATATATAAACATTTTCATACTTATATTATATAATACTATATATAAGCATTTATTATCGACAACATGCTTTTTCAATCTTCTTGATTTCACTTTATCTTCTGGTGGAAGAATTTGTATTGTTTTCACCTCATTTGGTATATCTCATGTGAATTCATTTCCAATTGAATGTGTTATTGCTTCGTATGTAGAAAACATGTTGGTCTTATTGTAGAACTCTGAGCAATATGCATGAGGATCTTAACTTGGAACTTGTTGCATGTGTAAGTTCTCTTTTTCATGTTCACTATGAATGTTACGTCAATATCTTTGACTTTATACAAATCTTCGCTTGTAGGTTGGACATAATAATAAAGTTAAATAATAAGTGAATGCACAAATATTTACTTGAAGGATATTAAATTTGTGCTTAATATATGTTATGATATAGTAAACAGTAACAAAAATATAATGATAATGTATTTATAGTATACATGATTAGAAAATTTACAATTAGTGTCATCGAATTATTGAAGTTGTCAATCAAACGTTTTTCAGTTTTTGTAGTCATATTTGTAAATGTTAATTTTGCAATGTTTCTACTTGCAAAAATTCATTTTTGTACCAAAGAATGCAAGAACTCTAATAGAGTTGTTATGAGAAGCTTTCTTGTCACTTTATTTTCTGAATTTAGTGATTCAATAATATTAGAAGTCATTGTGAAGTATCTATTATTTGCAAAATACAAATAAGCCCCTTTATGGCATCCAATGTTCTCTAGATATGGTATAATTTTTCTTATCAATCTTTTTTAGCTCTTGCATATATTGCTGAAATTTTTCATGTGTATGCTTATGTTGCTCCAAAGAATGGATCTCTTATTTGCTTTTTGCTTTTCTTGAAGTGTGTTTTCAAAGTTGTTTAGTAAATGGTACATGTATACACCATGTGTTGTTTCAGAAAATATATGTTTGAAGCATACATCAACCAAAATTAAATAAAAAAATAAATTATTTGTAAATATTTTACTATTTTTTTGTATTTTATACTTTTATGGTATGCGTCAGCCAAGGGTAGCATATAACCATGGAAAATCCTAGTAGCAACCCTATCATGTCTACTGACGTAGCTTTCTCTTCTCAAACTACACCGACTACACCTTTAACAGTTACTATTCCTCCACCACCAACCTTTAGATGATCAAGTTCATCCAAGATAGATTATATTTATTAACTTAGTTACATCCCTGATAACCAAAAAATCCAAGAAACCATCCTACCCTTTCTCAACCCTTATGATGCTTTCCAAAGAAACAAAAACACTTTGACCAAATCTATCAGATCTCTCATCAAACCTTCACTAAAGACAGTAAAAGAATATGTCCAATCCTCTAGCTTTGACCAATGTCCTATTCAAGCTACTAGGCAAGAGTAGTTTATAACCCTAGAAATTCCTCTAGAGTTCATCCAGCAATGGTTGACTCAGGGATACACTCATATCCATTTCGGAGCCATAAGACTTGCAGTAAGCTACCATAGGCGAAAGGGGCTTCCTGTTTTTGCCAGGATAGCACCCTTGGACAATAGGTACATCCAATACCAACATGTTGTAATAGGCACTATAGAAACAACATTAAATGCGAGATCAGTAATGTTCACTTTCTATCCTAACTTTAACCAGTTCTTACTAAATCCACATGTACTCAATGCCCTTAAGGTCTAGATCCAGATAGTTAGAGTACCACAAGTTTCATCCGCTACAGCAGCCACTCTCCACTATCAAATGATCTACAAAATCCAAAATCATTCACTAGATCTGTCTCTGCCACATGAAAATAATGTTTTGCTCATTATGGCAGACACCCAGAATGCCTTGACCTGCATACACATCTAGAATCATTCACTAGGGAAGAATTGATCAAGCTGTTGCCAGAAAAGTGGGTCACTAGTTATGAAAAGATGCATGAGAGTGCTCAGACAGTTCAGTTAACCAAGCCTATTTACTATAGACGTGCTGATGGAACTATAGAAACAAGGTTCGAAAGATCATTGCCTTTAGGAGGCAGTGCAGTCTTTATAACCCAGTTTATGATGACTCTTTATGGGCCAAAAATAGGCATGCTAGTAGTTTACTTCCAAACAGATGGTAAACCTATTTATCCCTTTGAAAGGGATGGTCATCGATTCTTCGACAATTGCAACTGTGATTTTTGTCTCTATGACTAGGTAGATGAATAAGAAGAAGAAGGAAAAAAGAAAAGAAAAGGAAGGTGTTTGTAAAAGGAGCTCAAGAAAAGATACGAGGATGGTGATCCTTCAGTAGGATTACTTGGAGATCTCTCTAAGAAATATGACTATATTGTCAAATATGGTCCTGGTCCTATTAAACCTTCACCACCTTCATTACCCTGTTATAAATAATCCCTAAAACACATAAACACTGAACCACATGCACCTGTAGCCCTTCCTCAAGTTTGTATGTATCAGCCTTTGTTCTCAGAGGAAGATTTCCCTCTTTTACATGTCAGACAAACCTGAACAACTAAATAAGGACCATGCCTCAAATTAAGAATCCAACAGGGACAAACTCAAAAGGAAAGCCTCTGAGTGTTACCCCAGCAGAAGCAGTCTTAAACTGGCAAACTAGTAATGCACAAGCTCAGAATTAAATTCTTAAGAATATCGAGCCTAAAGTTGACAAAGTTTCTCTACAGGTACAGAAGGTAGAGGAACGACTTACTGAGCACCAAAAGGATATGTATAAACTAATGATAAGACTACAGGCACAAGTGGAGATAAAGCACAAAGAGGTAATGAGTCTTATTGATTAGAGGGCACACGCAAAAGAAATCAGGCGAAAAGTTATAGAGATCCAACAGCTAAAAGACCAGATGCAAAGAATTAAGAAGGACCTTCAATACTCATAAACTTCAAACAAACAAACCTATATAGATCCCTTTAGCCTACCTCTTCCACCTGTCTACCCAACTAAATCTCCTGTTCTTCGAATACCAATAACATCCGAACAAGAGTTAATGGATCTTTCTACTGATCTTTTCCACAAAAAGATTAGGTCTGGAAAATTCCAAATGGAATCGGATGCCTCCATGAAAACCATCGCCATAGACAAATCAGTTAAAAAACTTGTCCCAAAACTTCCAACACCACCAAGTGCTAATATGATGAACCTAATTACATCTTACCTAGAAAAGGCTTCAGCCTCTCTCCCATCCTTCCAAATGGCAACTGAAAACCCTTCTCCTTCTTAAACAAATTCTGGAACTAGTACACCTAACTCAATAGACTCCTTTTCAGAAGACAGTTCTAATGTAGAATTAGCTCCAAACCAATTTATGGCAGACCCTTAAAAGTCATCTACTAATCCACCACATACTGTAGATCCTTCTGATGAAATGGATATAAGTCAACCTCAACCAGAAAGAACTTCTCATTCTAATGGTGGGCCATGGTTCACTTTGGATAACATTACTTCAGATCTGTATAGAGATAGATTTCAAAAGTTTTGAGCATGGATTGACTCGCAAATGAAGAAACCAAAAGCTCATATTGGACAAGTCCTCAAAGAGTTTTTGACAAGAATCATTAGTTGAATCTAAGATTGGTATGTAGCTTTAGATGAATATTCTAAGCTCTGTTTAGTTCAATCCCCTAGAGCTGCAGAATTTCTTGGCATGTTATATGGTGAATTGGTGGGTAAACCCCAAGAAGTAACAGACATTATTCGAAGAGAATTCCTTAACATGCGATGTTGTTCACTGGTAAAAATGGATCTTGATCTCCATTACCAAGGATGTCAAAATGGTACTACCAGCTGGGTGGTTGGGCTAGTCCTGATTTAAAAGAAGCATTTATGGCATCTCTGCCAGAACTTCTCTCTAATGCAATGCACTATATCATTAGACAGAAGGAAAAATTTGTTAATGATCTCACTTTCGGAGAAATATACCAGTTAATGATGCAAGGCTTGGAAAAACTCTACAATGAAAAGAAGGTCATCACATAAATAATGGATAGACAAAAGAATCCATCACTCAAAAAATCCTGTAAAAGAGCATACCTTCTTATCAAATGCCCCAAGGAAGATCATGGGTCATGTGATTATTCTATTAAGAAGAAAAAACATTTCTTCCGAGTTAAATAATCTACGCAGAGGAGATCCAGTGATCATAAAAGAAAATGGAGATTCTTTAGAAGAAAAAAATACAGAGGACACAGAAAGTCCAACAAATGTTTCCTTTAAGGCAAAAAAGGACATTTCTCCAAAAATTATCCTAACAGAAAACAATAGGCCTAAAAAATGATACAACAAATACAAATCTCCACAGAGCTTGGTCTTCAAGATGCTGATGTTGAGTCTTTATTCTCGATGGAAGATAAAGCTTCTCTAGAAACGGTTTTTGCTATCCAATATCAATCCTCATCCAACGAAGAAGGAGGTTTTCAAAAATTTCCCCACAGCCATGAGATAACTCCATTAATAGGCCTTCTAACAAGTGGATCAATAGAAGCCCATCCAATACCTCTAGCGTATGTTAAAGTCTTGCTAGAAAAATATGCTAAGCCCATAAAGGTTGTGGCCTTCATAGATACTGGGGCTTATCTCTCCATGATGAATCCAAAGGTTCTCCCTTCCAGGTATTGAAAGCCCTATAAGAGGTATTTTTTGGCTGCAAATGACCAAGTTTTTCATATAAGTCTCATCATAGAAAAGCCCATTACTGTATAGTTCTTTCTAGGCTGCCATGTTCACTCTCATTTTTTGGGCTCTTCTTTGCCCAACAAAGATCTGATCATTGGGTTGGACTTATATTAGAAAATGGCAAAGCTCAGAATCTTGCCCATGGGCCTAAAGTATAAAGGCTACTTTTAGCCTTTTACTACAGTTTCATCCCTTTTCATGATGGACTCCCTTATGGCCTAACTACCTTCTAGCCTTTTCAATATTATCCAAGAGCTACAAACCCACTACTGTGCAAATAGTCATATAGAGTTCCTTACTAAAAATCCAAACCCACTTTGGAAAAACCCCTGATTTTTTCATAAATTTGTCATTCAAACTTAGTAAGGATATTAATCCAACTAAGGCAACCCCACCGGGCATGAACCTTGATGACCTAGCTCTAGCCTATTAAGAATATTTAGATTTATTAGTCCAAGGTTTAATAGAACCTACCAATTCTGATTAGGCTTATCAAGCCTTTTAGGTTAGCAAAAGATTTGAACAAACCCTAGAAAAAAAGAGATTATTCATAGACTATCAATTACTTAACCATTTCCTAAAAGATGATAAATTTCCCCTTCAAAAGATTTCTTCATTGTTTGTTCATCTTTCACAGGGAAAGGTTTTCTCAAAGTTTGATCTCAAAGTGGGTTTCTGGTAGCTAGAAATCAAGGCAGAAGATAGACCCAAAACAGTATTTTACATTCCAAACTGACACTACCAATGGACGGTTATGAAATTTGGGTTAAAGGTGGCCCCTTCTCTATTTCAAAAAGCCATGATACATATTTACGAGACTTTGCTCCACAGTGCTCTTACCTATATTGAAGATGCTCTCCTTTTCTCACCCATAATGGAGTTGCATCAAGAACTTTTACAGTAGTTCACAACACTTACCAAAAGTTCTAGTATCATGCTTTCTCAGTCCAAGATGCAGATAGCCAAAACTAAAATTGAGTTTTTGGGCATGAATTTTGAAAATGGACAATACCGGCTGGGCCCATATATTAGAGCAGAACTATTAAAATTTCCAAATGAAAATCTTTCCCAAAAGCAAATCCAACAGTTCCTAGGAATTGCTAATTACCTTAAGGGCTTTGTCCCACACTTTACAGCTCATGCACATTCTTTGTAACTTTTGTTAAAAAAAGAGTCCCCACCATGGACTGCATGTCACACGCAAGCTGTCAAAAATCTTAAAGCAGTGATGTAAAATCTACCACCTCTTCAGATTCTTTCTATTGGAAAGTGGATATTGCAGACTGATGCAAGTAACAGCTATTAGGGAGCTATTCTATTGGAAAAAAAGGGACAAGAAAAGAAGAATATGTGCTCATGCTAGTGGAGCATTCAGTCTAGCAGAGCAACATTATTACTCCACGTTCAAAGAGATTCTTGCTGTCAAAAATGGGATAAAGAAATTTAAATTTCACTTGATTGGACACCACTTCATAGTCCTCATGGATTGTTCTTCCTTTCCACGCATGCTTGACTTCAAAGAAAAAATGATTCCTCACCCTCAGCTACTTAGGTGGAAAGATTGGTATAGCTGGTACAGTTTTGAGGTCCAGCATATAAAAGGGGAAGTAAATCTCATCCTTGATTTGCTATCAAGGCCTCAAACCATTTCTCTCATAGTAAGGCAGCACTCTTATCCTTTGATCTTCATGGCTTCCTCTTCATCCTCAAACATTACTCCATCCTCTAGCCTTGGCTCTTTCAATGAACAATTCCTCAAAACAGGAGTTCCTCCTTAAGTCAAAATGCCCACAAGCTATTCCAAAATTTGCAAACTCGCCCTACAACAGCTATTTATGTACCAAACCACTCTTTTAAGGACTTGTGGACAAATTTTTATGGAGATATTAGGCTTTCATCCTTCTTATCCCTTCCTGAAGGCCTATACATTCATGGATTTCACTTTATGCAACAACGATGGTTGGACATGGCTAGAAGAATTTCTCATCTTCCTATGATACTTTTGTCATCTCTACACAATTGTTGTAGAAATCAGGCCATATCATCTATGGTCCTATCTGATTGATCTGAAAAAAGGAATTCGGTACAATCCTCATTTGATCACTTTCCTTGAATGGTTTCAATCAGTTGATCGATAGATTGATACTCTCAAGGCCAAATTTGATAAATGTGAGCCATAAACGGCTCTTAGTAAACGAATTGTCTACACATTCCACAGACCTTATTTTGTAGGTCCTACTACTAATACTCCTAGGGTTATGTTTCATTTTCACATTTATAAAGAACAACAATTCTCTTTATGGTCAGACGCCCTAGCACATCATGAAGAATTCTGGGAGTTTCAAAGATATATGTGTGGACAAAACAAGATTGTTCCAAAGGAGATATGGCCTTCTCTCTCAGAAGAAGCACTATGGGATACATTACCATCACAGTACCATAAGAGTCTCAAGATGGCAAGTGACCAATGGGGAAGGATGCCAAACTACTCAAGTCTTAAGGATAACTTAACTAGAGAATGATATACTCCTGAGGAATACTCTTAAGATCCCTATGATTATTGCATGACTCTCTAGCATGATAAGGATGAAATTGAGTACATTGAGCAATAACATAGGGAAGAGGATTATGAAAATATGAATCTATCTCTTTCACATGAACCCATTATCAAGTGATGGGACCTTTTGTCTTTTGTAATTATGGCTTGCTTTAATAAGGCTCCTTTAAGAGCCTAATGTGTTTGTCTTTTATGCTTTGTACTATAGCCATATAAGTATGCTTTGTACTGTAGCCATGTGATTACTTTAGCTAAAGTGATCACTTTACCTTATGAGTGCTTTCCCTTTTCAGGTCATTTTAGATGTGAGCTTATCTCTTCTCCCCCTATATAAGAAGAAGCTTTATCAATTGGAAGAACAAGTTTTAAGAAATAAAATATCTCTTCTTTCCAATCATGTGTTTCTAAATTCTTTCAACCTAAGGTTGGCATGATACTCTGTATTCACTCTTCTCAGTTCATTAGTAGATGGTTTGAACTATTTCTTCCATGAGTAGTATACTAAAAGGACTGTGGAGCTAAGCTAAGAGCAAAAGGTGAAGAGGACAATGGCTTGTTTGGCTATGTGTTGTCGTTTGTTGCCATAGTCATACACACCTCATGCTCATAGCGAAAGGCTTATTAGCCTGTTGCTGCTCATAGTCATAACTGTGTGTGAAACATAAATGAAAAATAAGTAAACCAAAAATAAACCATTTTTAAATATGTTTATGCCAATATTTTTTACACATACCTTTTTAGTTGTTTTTTTTTTTCTATATTTCATGCCTATTTGATATGTTACACATTTGTTCTCTCTTTTCAAAAAGTTGTTTTCAATTTTTTGAAAAACCACTCCTAAGATGTATCATGCTCTGAATCCATTATTGCAAAACCTAGCGGAAATATGTGATTATCTCCATCTTGTGTACATGCAGACAACAATCTACTTCCATATAATATCTTCAAGAAGTATAATCAACTACTATAATTGGTTTACAGTACTTTCATTATTTAATCAATTCATCTAGTATCATAAACAAATTTAGGATTGTGTTATTTTCTTTATTTTTATTTCAATAATTGATCCATGATTTGTTTTCTCAAGCTTCTATAAGTAGCTTGGCATTTTTTGATATAAAAAATTCAATCTCCTTCTTAATTTCTCTAGCACCGTTTCTCTATATCTCTAAGCTTTTTTGTAAGTGAGAGATATATTACTTTCATTCATTTCTCCTATTATATCTCCAAAGGTGTAAATAGTTTTGTCGTTAGCGAACTTGGATTGGATACAATCCCTAATAATGTTTGCAGTTGCTTGTCGTAAATCACTTGTTCTAATTTCTACTAAACAAGTGTGTATGTTAATGAGCTTTCTAATTTTGAACATACTTTGTTTCTCTAATTTTTTATGCTCTCAAATACCAATTGCAAGTATCATCCACACAGTAAATACAATACAATCTATGATAAGATTTGTACACTTTGTATTGGAAATTATTTCTTATTGCATAAAAACTCAAATGTAACATCAAAACTTCTGTCTTTGTAGACTTGCCCTATTGCAATTTCCTTCTTTATGTGGCAGCTATTATTTCATAGTTTTCATCATTGCTTTTTATTTCTTCTGACTTTGAGTTTTTTGCTTGACAAATGCTTTTGCCTATATAGTTTGCAAAATTGATCAAATCAGCTATGCTAATTGTCAAATCCATATTTGTTGAGTTTTGAATTGAAATTGAACTTGTTATTATTGTCTTAGCTTTATAGATTTGAAAGACTTGTAGATGTGAAAAAAGAAACTTCATTCTCAACAACATTAATGCACAATGAGTACTTTGTAAAATCTAGTTCTTTTTTTTTCAATTTGAAATAGAATTGAAGATTTGTATTATTTGTATCTTCAATTCTAGGTAATGATTTTCACTTCATATTTTATCTCCATTCATGTTTCTTCTTATATGATTTTAAGTTAATCTTCCACAATTTTCAATAGATTACTGAAGTTGCAATCTTTTGGTATAAGTATACCAATTACATCAAAATTGATGTATCTAAAATTTTCTTTCCAAAAACCATTGTATTGAATGAATGTAAGTGTATGATTAATTTTTATTAAAAGATGAATAAAACATTATATTAGTAAATTAAAAATAAATCATTAGTAAACATATTTATAGTTTCTAATTATTGAAGACAAAATAAGGTAGGAAACATATTCAAATTTCAAATAACCACAAATAAGTAAAAAGTAAACCTCTTGTAAACATTTTACTGTACAAATAGGGTACAAGGTGTACTTTTCTCTTTCTTTTTTTAATTCATCCATTTTTAATCCCAGTTTAAACTGATTTTCAAATCTATATAAAGCACAAAAAAGTCAAAAATAAAGCACTGGAAAACATTTTAATATTTATTTAAATCTTTTAGCAAATTTAATGTTTATGAAAACCAAATTCAAAGTTTACACATATCTAATTAAAATAAACTTCAAATTAATTTCAAATAATTGTTATTTATGTTTTTTATTATCTTATTTGGTCCTAATAATTGTGTTAATGCATTAATATGACATTTTGAATAAATAAAAATAAAGTAAATCAATAATAAATATTTTTCCACACTTTTTTGATAAAATTATTTGAGTTCATCTGAATTTTCAAACATTACAATATAACTTGAATTTGAAGTTTGCAAGTTGTTTTTTGAAATCAATAAAATAACAAATCAATAATATTCATACAATGTCTATGAAATTAAAAGAAAAAGTAGAAAACTATAGAATAATGTCGAAAATCTAGTTTGGTAAGGAATTTCTTTTTGTTTTTCTGTTTTCTGCATATTAATTAACATTTGATCATCAAATTTTATGGTTTAATCATATTTATACCAAATTATAAACATATATTCATGAAAAATGTAATAGAAAATAGGTTTTGTTAAAGAATTTTGTTTGTTGTGCTTACATGATTTGAAGAAAAAATGATGATGATAATTTTTTTTTTCTTTTTCTTGTAGATGAAATGAAGAACGATATGCATTCAATTTCATTTGTTGATTTTAGAAGAAGAGATTTGAAGCTATGTTTTTTTATTTGATCAATGAAGAAATATGAATGAAAAGTAACTAGAAAAAGAAATTTTGAACTATTTTGTTGATTTGATCCATGAAAAAGTGTGAATAAGCTTGAGAAGCAATTGGAAGAAGAAATTTGAAGCTATTTTGTTGATTTAACCCATGAAAAAATGTGAATAAGCTAGAAAGGCTATTGGAAGAAGAAATTTGAAGTTATTTTGTTGATTTGACAAATAAAGAAACGTGAATAAGCTTAATAAGCAATTGGAAAAAGAAATTTGAAGCTATTTTGTTTATTTGATCCATGAAAAAATATGAATAAGCTTGAGCTGAAAGAAGATATTTGAAGCTATTTTGTTGATTTGATTAATGAATAAATGTGAATAACTTGGAGAAATAACTAGAGCGTATATTTAAGAAAATTAACGCATGAATATGTTTTTTTGGGAAAGGAAGTTGGCCAATGTGCATTTGCCTTTGGTTTTTCCTAAATAGGCATTCCTATACAAAGTCCTTAATTTATATATTCAATCCTATGTGACATAATTTTAAAAAAATTATTAAATTTGAAAATAATTTCTAATAATCAAATAAACATATAATATTTAGTATTTTGCGATAAAAAATAAAATTAATTGATAATTACAAAATATTTTTACATATGTGAGATAATTGTAACAAAAGATTATCTATTAATTCATACTTTTAATCTTGTGTGACATAATTTTAAGAAAAAATTTATTAAATTTAAATAATTTCTGACAATCTATTACACTGTCATTTATCTTTGTATACTTAAAATTTTAAACAAATAATATAATTAATTTAAATTTTAACTTCTTATTTGGAATTTTTACTTTTTAGGTTTTTAATTTTATATTTAGAAGTAATTTATATAATTTTTAATTTTTCTAATTTATTATTTAAAATATCTTGACTTCCTAGTTAAAATTTTTATTTTTTAGGTTTTTTTTTAATTTTCTATTTAGAAGTAGTTTATTTTTTAAAGTTTTTTTTTTATAAATTTTAGTTTAAAATTTTTTTATATAATATTAAGTTTTTGTTTAGAATTTTTACTTTTTAGATTTTTAATTTCTAATTAGAAAGTTTTTTTTTATTATGGTAGTTGAATTTTCTAATTATCTATTTAGAAATATTTTTTTAATATGACAATTTTTTGTAGCATAATATAAAATAATGACATGTGACTGTATTATATACAGTTTTTTGACAAATGTCAAACAACGGTTTAAAATTAACTTTGAGATTAGAATTAATAATATATATTGATTTGTAATATTAGGAGATAGTATTAAGACATTTTTAAAAAAAAATTTAAGATAATATCAAGATTTTTTTTAATTTGAACCAAATTTTTTTGTAAAAAAGAGTTAATTTTTTACAATTTGTTATTCTTCTTATTATTATTATGAAAGAAACATAATTCAAAATAAATTAGCTCAACTTTTTTTTTTTTGTAAGTTCATTTTTTTTGAATTTCTTTTTTTAAATGATAATAAAAGTAAATAAATTAAAAAATATGACAAATAAATTGACATTTATAGCGATATATATTAGCATATGATAAGAAAATAAATTCAAGCTTGAGTAAGATAGCAAATTTTATGGTTCAATTATTTTTTTACGAACTACAGTTATTAGTTTTTTTAATATAAAAGCAATAATTTGCATTAAGAAAGAGCAAAATAATCACTCAAAATACAAGTCACAAAATAGGGAGCAACTTCCTCTAGAAAGATGTGTTCTCTTTCAATTCCTAAAACCCATTGTTTAGTAGTATGAGCAATGCTATTACATTCCATACCAACATGACAAAACCTGGCTGCATGGAAATTGTTGCACAATGCTAGAATGTTCTTCAGATGCTAAAGATAGGGAAGAAATCCATTGATCCCTGTCATTTAACTTAGAGATGACATTCACAGCATCATATTCAACCAACATATCTCAAAAAACAACAATCCAACGTGATTCGTAATCTATATAGCACAATCATAACTTCTCCATCTCAACCTCATATTACTCATCAAACCTTATTCTTGCCAAGGTCACAAACTTACCTTTCAAAATCACGCATCATTACTCCTAATCTAGTATGATTTATAGCTACAACAACAAATGCATCCATGTTTATCTTGATCACGTTGCCTAGAGGAGCTTCCTAATGTGGAGGAGAAACTTGTTGCACATTAGTTAATTTCCTTCTTTTTTGATTGATAGGTTTAATATGAAAGTAGACACTTCATTCCATAATTTTAGATATGTTTGACACCTTACTTTCATGAACAAGCTTGTTTCATTTGAACCAAATATTCGAAAGCAAAATCACAGAAAGGTAACAACCTTAATAGAGACACCATCCACACACCTCTATTCCATTCACAACCTTTGAAAATGTACCTCTTTATCAAAGTTAGAATATCCAAATATTTTCGATGCTCCCTCACCTTTGCCACTCCTAACTTGGACTTAATAACCTCTCTGACATTTGTTGACACGTTGCTACAAAAAGAAACCTTTGACTTGTCAAAATTAACTTTTTGGCTTGACTCCCTTTCATAGCAAGCAAGAATTTCTAGAATTCTTTCACAATCATTCTCCATAACTCTAGTAAATAAGAAGCTATCATCTAAAAAGAGAAGATGTGAAATAACTTAGCTGCCCTACAAACCTTCACTTCATGACCCTCCTTATTCATTGTTGCTTATCTAATCAAATCTGATAATCCTTATGAACATAGCAAAAATAAAATATGGCAAGATAAGGTTTCTTTGATAGAGACCCCTACTCGGTTGCAAATTGCCTTTGGCTTGCCCATTAATTAAAAAAAAAAAGAAAGATAGAGGACAAGCAAAACCTAATCAATTAGTAAAATATGCAGGGAAATGCATTTGATAGAGCACTCTCTCAAGATAAAGTCATTCCACCCTATCATAAGTCTTGCTCTTGTCCAATTTGAAAGCAAAATTCCTTTTCTTACTTTTCATCATATGCTTCATACAATGAAAAATTTCAAAGGCAATAATGGCATTGTCAATTATAAGATGGTTAGGCACAAAAGCACTTTGAGAGATATAAATAATAGAGAGAAGCACAACTTTTAACCTATTCACTAAGACCTTAGAAATTAATTTATACACAATTTTACACAAGCTAATAGAATACAAATTGTTCGTGGATACAAAAGTGGACACTTTGAGAATTAACATAACAAAGGTGTGATTGAGACTAAAGGACATGGCACCAGAATTGAGGAAGTTGACGTTAGTTACCTTAGGACCAATAATGTTCTAATATTCTTGGAAGAAGAGAGTTGACATACCATTCGAACCAAAGGCTTTATATATGTGCATTTGCTTTAAATCATGAGAGACTTCATTTATAGAGAAAACAGAAGACAAGAAATCAATTTATTTAGGGGTCAGACAAGAATCAATTGCATAATGGTATGATTGAAATCCCTTGGTTTTTGACTAGTAAATAATTTAGAGTAATAGTCGAAGATAATTTTCTCCACTTCCTCAGCCCTTTCCTTCTACACACCATCAACATTATTATTATTATCCACTACATATATATAATGTAATAACAAAAATCCTTAAGTAACAGGTTGTATTATCTCTCTTTCAATTATTATATTGGTCAAAAGTTAGTTTAATTAACATATCTAAACCTTTTATGATAATATGTTTCCAAAATTTTAGAGATATTATTCAGTTCTATTTTTCCTATTAAATAATAATAATAATAATAATAATAAGAATAATAATAATAATAATAATAATAATAATATAATTAAAAGTCATAATAAAAAATTGATATTTTATACTTAAACTAATCATTAAATCAATAATTTTTAATCTATTTAAAATTTTACTCTATCTATCTAATGAAATATATCTTATTTACTAAATTTGCAATTTCATTTAATTGCTAATCATAAAAAATTTATGAAGTTAGTCATTCTATTTAGATTATATAATAGTAATTAGTCTATAGATTATTAAATAATAACATGATATTATCAAAACAAATATTTAATATAGTTAGTTGCACATCCTTTGTATATAATGTGTGAATATTTTTTTATTAAAATTACTTTACTTGATATAGGTTGAATAGCCATATTCTCTAGTATCAAAGTTTTAGCTAAAAAATAAATAAGGGAAAGATCTGCACAAGAGTGTAAATGAATAGAGATGATTGACAAACTACTCGAGATTGACTTAAGAAATACTCGAAATTAACTTAAGAAATACTCGAAATTGACTTGAGATTAATCGAGTTGAGCTCAAGCTCAAACTACTCGAGTAATCGAGAGAAACAAATTCGAGTATCAAAATACTCGACTTCAGAGGCTCTAAATTTAATCAAGCTTAGACATATTTATAATATCACCAATCGAACTTAATTGATTTCTACCTAATCAAGCTTATTGAAACCCAAACTTCATCTTATATAATTTACAAAAAAAAAACTATATAAATAAACAAATCTATTCAAGTCGAGCTAGAGTATTCAATTTCTTGACCAAGCTCGAGCTTAAAAATTGAAGCTTGAATGAGCTTGAACTCAAGATCAAACTTTAAGTTTTCAAGTCGAGCTCAAGCTCGAGTTTGACAAGGTTCAACTTAACTTGGCTCGATTACACCCCTAGATCTACCAATTTTAGATTCTAAGCCATTTCTATGAAATAACCATTAAAATAATACTCCTAATAGTGGTTAATAAGATTGATCTAAATTTAATAGTAAAACATTCTTATCAAGTCATCCTATAAGTCATTTTATGATATCATTATGGTACCATATAGTTTAAATTTTTAGTTACCTAATTTTTTATTTTAATATTGATTACTTATTATTATTACTAGTTACTTTAATATTAATATCATTTTATTAATTTTTTATTTTAATTTTTTTAGTTACTAAATTTAATAGTAAGTTATTAATAATTAATACTTATCTATAAAAATATGTATTATATTTTATCATTATCTTTATCATTTAAATTAAATACATTTTTCTTATTGTTTATAATATCTTAACTTGCTAATAACTATATTTAACAATCAATCGAGAATAAACAAGATAATATTTCCTATGTTGTTTGATATTATCAATAGATTTATTTTAAAAAATCAAAATTTTATATATTTCTTAAATTCTATAAATTTATTTAATTTGAATCAATAGAAAATAATTTATTAAAATTTAATAATAAAATGTCTAAAAATGATTATATTATTTAAAATTAATCTCATTCAAAATAAAATATTTAATCTTTTATTTTCTTATCAAAATTTTGCTAACGTCTTTTTTTTTTTTTTTTGAACTATACATTAACCTTCTTATTTATATTTAGGATATAAATGATTTTATTTCAGTGGCTAGAATATGGATATAGTCTTTCTTACTTAGGTAAATCACTCTATATAGATTATATGCGCAGTGATACAAATTTTAAAATTTTCAACTTAATTATAAATAAATCATTTATTTTTTATTTTAATTGAAAGCTAGTAATCTTAATCTTGACTTATTTCAATCTTTAATTAAGAAATAAAATTGATGCAAATTTTATGAATCACTGAATTATTTTTCAATAGAATAAAGTTTTAAATATAAAAGATTTTATCATTTAAAGTCATTTTTACTATTATATTGAATTTAATAGAATATAAAGATTATTATTGTTCATAAATCTATTTCAAGTTAGAATAGTTTGAGGTTTTATTAGCAATAAATAAAATATTAGATGAGCATATTTGGACATATATAAATTATAATATTGTTTAAATTGTGGTTATAACCATTTTAATTATGACAGTAACTTTAATAAAAAAATAAAATAAATAGTGGAAAAACTTTAAAATCTAAACCCTATAATCTTAAAAAAAATAAAATCTATAATAATCTCTTTAAATATAAAATCTAATAATTTGAATTTAAATATAATAAATATAAAAATCAAAAAATAAAATATATCAATACTCTAAAGGTGAAATTTTCACCTTGACATATTATAATTATTATAATAAATAAATTAGTAATACATTAATGTATTTTAGTAATAAGTGAAATCATATTAATCTACTATAACTTTAGTAATTGATATTAAAAAAAAATTTGTATAATTTATATAAAATATAGTCGAATTATAATTTATTGTAATATAAAAATAAATATAAATCATTGTAATTCATATATGATAGAGTAGATTATCATATTAATTCATTATAATTTTAAAGTCAATAAGTTAAAAATCAACTAGTGCAATTTCTATTGAATATAATGGAATTATCATCTTAAACATAATTCATAATTATATCTAACTAAATAAAATATTATTTATATGTGAGAGAATTTTTATACCATATACACACATAATATTTTGTGTAGTTCAATTATAATTATATTAATTATATATAACGTTTATGGAAAAAGAATTTTTAAAATTTGTTAATTATATAATTTACAATGAATATATATACACACACACATACATATAGAGATAGATAGATAGATAGATAGAGAGAGAGAAAGAGAGAGAGAGTTATTATATGTAGAATTCATAGTAGTCGATAAAATGTGAAATATAAATAATTGTTAGTTAATAAAGTAATTAATATAATATTTAGCTAGAATAAGGAGTACTATATTTATACTCTAATTAATAAATATAAATAGCCAAGTTGAATAATTTAACAAAAAGTTAAAATTCTTTCATATAATAGATTGTATGGTTCTAAAAAATTTTAGGTGGTAACAAAATTTTAATAAAAAATAAAAATTTACATAAAAATAAAGTATTTATTTAGAATGATATTAATTTTTAATAATATAATTATTTTAAAATAAATTTTATTATTACTTTTTAATAAACTATTTTTTAAAAAAATAGATTGAATTTAGTCAAAAAATAAAAATATTTATTTTGATTTTGTTCAAATTAAATAAATTTATAGAATTCAAGAAGTATATAAAAGTTTTATCTTTTTAAAAAATGAATTTATTACCAATATTAAGAAGTATAGTAAATATATTTTTACTAATCTATTGACTGCTATAGTAAATATATTTTTACTAATCTATTGACTGCTAAATATAGTTATTAGTAAATTAGGACATTAAAAGATTAAAAAAAAAAACTTTGATTTGTTTAATTACAAAATGATAAAGATAAAATATAATAAATATTTTTATAGATAAATATTAATTACGAATAACTACTAATCAAATAATTAATCATCATAATAAATGGTCAAATTACACAATACCATAATGGTACTCTAGATTGATCTTATCTTACTTGTTTGCTTCTTCTTTTTTTTTTTTCATTTTTTCCTCCCTCTTATTCTTTTATCCTCATATCAGTTTTTGTCGTACAATTTAGAGCCTATTTTGAGCTATTTTGGCTAGAATTTTTTCTTTTTTCTTTTTGTATAAAGTTTAGATCTACTATTTTTAGTTGATTGTTATTTTCTATCTTAATATTTTGATATTTTATTTTATTTTTATTATTTTTTTGAATAATTTTCTGATATACTCTTTTTTGGGTAGGTTATGATTTTTTACTCTTAGATCTACCTTGTTTGATTGATCTTCATATTAGTATTTGGTGTTTATATATATATATTCTATATAAAAGGTTTGAATTTATTATTGTTCGTATGTGATATTTTATTATTCGATTGATGGTACAAGAAGTTATGCAATTTTTAAAAAAATTTATTTAAAATTAAATAATTTAAATCAAACTCACAGAAAAATCAAAAAATAATGATCATTTGTCACCGAATAGAAAATGCTTCCCTTCAATTGGCCCCATCAAATACTCTACTAACTTGTTATATTATTTCAAATTTAATTATTTGGTTTGATTTAGAACTTTTTGCAAATTTTTCTAATTTTGAAATGTCTTGCACATCCATTTTGTATTTTTTTAATTAAATGAAATATTTATCTTAAAATTGAAAGATTCAACATTTATCTTCAATCTTGAAATGTTTATTTGAAATGAAATTCCGTTGTATAAAAGATATTTTTTGTTGGTTATCTCAAATTTAATTATTTAGTTTGATTTAGAACTTGTTGCAAATTTTTATAATTATGTAATATCTTTTATATTCGTTTTTGTTTTTTTGATTGATGATAAGATATTAATTTGCAAAATTGGTTATATAAAATTGAAAGATTAATCTAAATAAAAACAAGGTTCCTATTTTAGTCTCTAGTTATTGAATAAGTTTTAGTATCATGTCATCTCAAGTTATCATGGTTAATCAATAGGAATTTTGTAATTTAAAACATAATCATGTCGACAAACAAACAAAAAAAAAAAGCTAAATAATATGAAAAAAAAAATGAAAAGAGTTATAGCTTTGATTGA
Source organism: Omphalea diandra (assembly GCA_949677035.1). Lineage (NCBI taxonomy): Eukaryota > Viridiplantae > Streptophyta > Magnoliopsida > Malpighiales > Euphorbiaceae > Omphalea > Omphalea diandra. The sequence continues at coordinate 924 of CATIWR010074513.1, read as the reverse complement.
TTGCTTACTATTATACTGCTTGCTTGAAACTAATAATATAAAACTTGTTCAAAATCAAATAAATTCAATTTTGTCGATAAAAATCATTCATTTGAATATAGATTTTTGGATGAGTCTTAAATTGATAGACTCAATAATAAAATTATTCAAATTTCTCATTAAATTATTTTTTAAATTAAAAATTGAAAAAAAGTAATCATTAAAATATATTTAATTGTTTTAATTTTTTTAAAAAATCTGAAGTTAGGGGGGCATTTTTTTTTCTTTTGAATTGATTAAGTATATATTCAAAAATAAGCCAATAGTTGTTTGACTTCTATTTGTGAAAAAGATTAATAATAAATATTATATAATAGTTTTTGAATGAACTTTCAAATTAAGAATATTTATTTATTCAAAAATTTTATCCATTCATATTTAATACTTAAATTACCTTACAAATCAAGATTTTTTTTTTTTATCTATTAATAAATTTTACCTTGACACTTCTTTTACATTATAGGATATGAATATAGAATATATTATTGGTTTTTTAAAAGTACTATATTCAAATATTTATTTTAATCTTAATCAAATTAGTCTATATATTTTAGCTAAAACGTAGTAACCTGAGCAATTTCTTTTTTTTTTTTTTTTCTCCGTAATAGCTAAGGTAAGATAAATAAAATTTATATAGGCTATATATAAATCTTAATTGATAGTAACTAATAACATTAAAGTTTATGTGCGTGTGAGTGTGTGTGTATATATATATATATATATATATATATATATATATATATATATATATATATATATATATATATATATATATTTTAAGAAATTTTTTTATCAAAAATTATATAATGGGTGTGACGTGAAGTGTGCAAGAGTAACACAATCATAATAAAGAAAAGAGAATTGATAGTCAGTGTGTGAACTAAT
>CATIWR010074511.1:0-17808 GCA_949677035.1 Omphalea diandra | reverse complement strand
TGTCTAGCAGTGTAATAGAGGTTGGGCCAGTATGCAGTCAGTTAGTATTTTAGTTTGATTATTCATGTATGTTTTGTTGTAAATAATTACTAAGTGGTGAACAAGAGACATAATGAAAAAAAAAATTTAATCAGGTCTTTTAAATGATAATGGATAGACTTAAAGAGAAATTTAAATGATTATTAAATGGGGTGTGACATGTTACATTAAGTACCTGATTAGTAGGCTCATCCGGTTGTCCTCCTTAGCTATGACAACTATGTTCAACGATTGCAAAGTGTTGGGCTGACACCTTTCTTCCATCAAAACTCCTTCAAGTAATGTTACTTGAGGGAAGGTTGCTAACATAGCTAGGGAGTCTGCCTTTGTTCCAGTTCCCACCTTCTTACTTTCATCTTTATGTTTGTTAAAAGGTGTTTTGCATGCTCAGCATACCTAAGCATAGTGGGTCCCTTGATAGCATCTTACTTGAAGAGTTGTTAGACCACTAATCACAAATCACTATGGATGATGAAACATTTAGCTTAGAATTCTTGTGTCAGTTATATCCTGGTAATTAAGGCTATATATTCTACCACATTATTGGTGGCTCGAAACTTTTGTCTAACAACATATTTGATAATGATTTTATTTATTTGTCTCCTACTCCTTCTATACTTGAGGCTCCATCAATGTATTAGTTCACTCTTCTTTTTCTTGGTCTGCTCGGGCTTTTATTCCCTACCTATTAGCTCAACTACAAAATCTACCAAGACTTGGGCCTTCATGGCCTCCCTTGGTTCAAATTTAATATCAAATTTATGAAGCAGGACCATCCATTGTGTTATTCGCCCTAAAGTTTTTGCCTTTTGCGATATCTTTCATCGAGGTTGATCAGTGCAGACCATTATGGTGTGGGCTTGGAAGTAATGTCTTAACTTTATGGTCAAATTGACCAATGCAAAGCCAACTTCTCTAGCATGGGGTAAGTCAGCTCAGCTCCTTTGAAGACTTTGCTAACATAATTAATTGGCTTTTGTTATGATTCTTCTTGCTTAATTATGACTAAGACAACCATGTCATTAGTTATTATAAGGTATATGAAGAGCAGTTTGTCCTACAAGGGGCGACTGAGTAAATAATTCTAGTCAAGGAATGTTTTTAATTCTTCAAAGGCTTTTTGGTATCTATCGTCCCACCTGAACTTTTTAAGGTCTCTTAATGTTTTATAAAAAAGCAAACAACGTCGCACTGATGAAAAGATGAATCTTCTTAGGGTCGTGATCCTTTTGTTAAGCTTTTGAACTTCTTTGATTGTCTGAGGTGGCTTTATATTAATGATCAATTTGATCTTTTTAGGGTTAGCCTCAATGCCTTCTTTGCGAATCATAAAGCCATGAAATTTACTAGCTCGGACTTTAAAAGCACATTTTCTAAATTGAGCTTCATGTTGTATTGGTTAAAGATCTTGAAGGCCTCTTTTAGGTCCCTAGCATGGTCTTCAGCTGGATGGCTTTTCACTATCATATCATATATGTAGACTTCTACTATTTTCCTGATATGTTCTTTAAACATATGGTTTACTAGACTCTGATAAGTGGCTCTTACATTTTTTTGCCCAAAGGGACATGACCTTGTAGCAGTAGGTGTCTTCATGGGTTATAAAGCTTGTCTTCTTTTTGTCTAGCACAAACATCCATATTTGGTGGTACCCTATAGATGCATCAATAAAATTGTATAGTTCATATCCTACTATAGAATTAATTAGTTGATCTATGTTGGGTAAAGGTAACTATCCTTTAGGCAGGCTTTATTGAGATTTATGAAATCGACACACATCCTCTACTTCCCATTTGATTTTTTCACTAATACAACATTTGCTAGCTAGTCTAGATATTGTACTTCTCAAATGAATCTATTATGCAACACCTCCTTAGCTATGGCCTTTTAACATTTAGGTGTGTGGTTTCTCCGCTTCTGTTTGACCATTTTTATCAAGCTGTCAATGTTGAGCTTGTGGATAATAATTGGAGGATAAATTCTAGTGATGCCTAAAGGAGATCAAGAAAATGTGTGTAGTGTATCAAGAAGGGTCGAGTTACTATCCTTTTCCACTGGTTCTGTTACCTCTATTCTAATGCAGAGAACTCGATTTTCCCTTACTAGTAAGGGTTTCAAGTATGTTGTTGATTCAACATTTTTAGGAGTTCTTTAAGGAATGAAATCTAATGGTTCACAAGAAACATCGTGGTTTACCTCTTTGAGGATTTTCACATATATATATATACATGTCATCCTCTGATCTCCTTTGACAACTGTCATACCCTGCTCAGTTGGAATTCATTGTGAGATATCTTATACAAGTGCATGTTGTTGTGTCATACAAGATTGGCCTTCCAATGATGGCATTATACATAAAGGGAATGTCTACTACCATTCATATGGCTTTGAATTTCTTTATGATTTCAATGTCTCGCAATTCCATGTTTAGCACAATGGATCACATCATATCAATTTTGATTCCTCCCAGCCTAGTTAGTAGAGTTCGGATTGGACGTAACTTCTCAAAATCTAGGTCGAGTGCTTTGAAAGCTTTAGCAGTCATCATATGAACCTAGCTACCATCGTCCACTAAAATTCTTTTGACATAGAAATTTTTGATCTGGCCCTGGACTATTAAGGCATTTACATAGAGAGTGTTGAGCTATCTACTATCATCTGCTGAGGAAAAGGTAATGGGTAGAACATTAGCTCTGCATTATTTCCTTTACTGTTCATCTAGTATACTTCATGGATTTGCATTTTCCTTAAGGTGAAACTATCTCCTCCAATGGTTCCACCTGCTATGACATTAACCACCCTAGCATACTGTCTAGTGTTGGGCCTTTTGTCTTTGTACCCGTCTTCGTGTTGCAGCTCATGTATGTTTTCCTTTAGGGCTACTTGCTTTTTGTATTGGTTGAGCTTGCCCTGCTAGACTAGCCATTTAATTTCATTTTTCAGGTCCATGTATTCCTCAAACCATGTCCATTGTCTTTATGAAAATATACATGTCTTTATTTCTGGTGGTTGCACCTCTCAATGGTCTAGGGAAGTGGATTTATTCCCCTAGTTTTTTAATCCAATGGAGGACTTCACTCCTATTAGTTGTGAGTGGAGTATAATATCTAGCCAAGCTATTATTTGAGTTATTATGGCTAAGACATGGTCCTCCATGTCTAACACGGCCTATGTCATTCTTATTGTCTCCTTGCCCCTTTTCTTCCTTTTTCTTATACGAACCATGGGAGTAAGTTCATAAGTTGTCATCTAAGCATATGAATTGGTTGCTTATTTCCATTAGCTTGTAAAAATTTTTAGAAGGACCAATAGTAAGAGAATCGAAAAGTCATTGGTTCTTACAGTTTTGAATCATTGTATCTGCTTCTACTTCATCATTAAAGTTGTTCATTTGCATGGCTACCTTGTTAAATTTGGCTAGCTAATCAAGTAATGACTCCCTTTCTTCCTAGATGACCTCATGTAAGTTAAAGAAAAATTTCACCTGTTGGATGACTAATACGAATCGAGCTACAAAGCATTGTGAGAGCTGAGTGAAACTGTGAATGGAGTCGCAATCTAGGTTTTGGTATCAGTCTTGTGCTACTCCTTCCAGGGTAGTAGGGAAAATTTTATAGAGTAGGGCATCTGAGCAATTATAGAGCTCCAATCAGAATCAAAACTTATAAAGGTGACTCCTAGGATTAGTAATTCCATTGTAATATTCAATTAAAGGTAACTTGAATTTGTGATGAACTAGCTCGGCCTTTACTTTTGCGGCTAGAGGACTATGATCATAAGAGAGGTAGTAGAAGGCGAAGTGCTCCTTACTCATTGTCCATTTGACTGCCTCCATGACCTTTCTTTTAAGGGCATTTTCATTCCAGTAAATGCTTTTTACACGAGTGGTTCAGCTTTCTCCTGGTTTGTATGAGGATTAACCTATGTAATTATGTCTCCGAACGTCATGTCTTCCCCTCTTCACGAGCCAAATTTTTTGCTTGTTCTTGCCCAACTGGTGGAGGTGGCAAGTGTGGCGCTCAATAATGGCAATTTGAGGGGTAGCCATAGGTTCTTGTTGCATCAGCACCGGCTCAATACTCTTCAATGTTATTGTGAAATATGCATAAGCAACGACAAGCCATGCAACAATTTGGGGATCAGGATTTAGGGTGCTAACAAAACTAAATGCTCAGTTCCTTGGTGTTAGTAGGGAAACGAGGGTTGCGAGGTTTGTTGGGTGTGTATTATCCTAGATATTGGATTGGATGTGAGTTTGTGGGGTTTTTATATCGTTGGGAAAGGCCATGGCTGAGCATTTGGAAGGTCTATTGTGATAAGTCCATGCTTACTACACTAATGACGTTGTAAGGCATACCACAGTAGTTGTCTCGGGTGATTCAAGTCAAGTGAAGGTGATTGGTTCGAGTGATTTTAACTAAGCTCCTACAAGACAATAAAGATGAGAGGCTATTCGGCTAATTGTCAGAAGCTCACTCCAATACTTAAGTCAATGATATACTAGATAGAGAGAGAGTCAATGTAATGTGAGAATACTTGGCAGTGCTCCTTATATAATGTTTAGGGAGAACTATTTCCTTATTGGAGTAGGACTTTATAATTTTTTTGTTTAATAGTTGTTTCCCGATAAGGATTATCTTCTTGTTAAGAGACATCTTTCCGATAAGGGATAATATTTATGTTTAGGATGAGCTACTATCTATTTGTGCTTGGGTGGGCCAACCCACATAGTTTTGCAGTTTCATGGACTATATTATGGGCCAAGCTGATATTTATTACCTGTAATGATAGAGGTGGAACTTGGCTTTAGGTGTGATTTGGCCTGGCTTATCTGTACTTGAATAGTATCAATTGCATTATAAACTAGCAAATCTGCTTTGCCTTTTCTTGTTATGCTAGCCCTTGGAAGGGCCTTCTGTCATAGACTAATGCCTTTGTCGCTTTGCTTCATTTGATGCAAGCTACACAATAGAATTCTACACAATTATGAGCTACTTTGTCAACATTTAATTTGGAATTTTGTTGCGAATATTTTGCGTAATTCTACACAATTATGAGTTATTTGTCCATAATGAACTCACCCACAAGGCCAAATCAATTCACCCAAATGCAATACAACATGGCCAACTCATTTGCAGCTACTTGTCATATTTATCAATCTGTACAGAATAGTTAGACTTGGTGTAAGTCTCCACACTGCTAGGCTTGTAAGACACAATTCAATATTTTCTCTTGTCCTTTATTCCTGTTCTTCATTATGATTAGTTGCTTTCAAGGGGAAAGGGAAAGTACGGAGTATGACGATGGACAATGCATGGTGTGAATATTTGATTAAATTTCAGGAGGAGCCTACACATTATCTAATTCCAGGTACATTCATTTGATCAGATATGCTCCTACTTCTACACTTGTATAGCTAGTTACCAAGACAATGAAAACAATTTTGCATATGTCCATAAATTTATATATATAATTTTTTTCCCATGAACTAAAAGTGTTTAATTAGTTAAGCATTTCTGCATAATATACTGAAGTCTTATTTCCTGCTTTTCCTCTCTTAAATTTATCCCACTTTCCTCCACTGCTTGTAGAGCTCCTGCTGAAACTTGTGCTTGCTCTTGTTGAAGAAGTTAAAGAAAAAGATCTGCTCACTTGGTTTTCTCTATCTGTTTCTCTACCTGTTTCTCTACTGAATCTTTCTTGTTCAAAGCCTTTCTCATAGCTTTGTTGCACATTAATGTCGGATTTGCTGTGATCTAGATATGATTTTACTGCATAAAGATCTTCCATTAGAATCCGAGCTTGCTTGTCTGCTATGTATTCCAGTGCAGAGACCACCTGAAATGAACAATGTAAGCAAACAAACTGTAAATGCTACATGTATGAGAGCATATATGGCGGACAATTTGCGTATAAAAGGTTTTAAGCCCTTCAACTCCATGCTATCGGCAGTAATTATGAGTTACCTTGTCGGCAGATACCCTTTTGCTTGGAATTTTGCTGAGACAATTCTGTGCAACTCGACTTATCCAATAAAGCTGCTCTGCATCATGAGAGTTGGCAATTCTAGGATCAACTATCTCACTCAGCTTCCTTTCTTTCAGAAGTGGTCTTGCCTGTAAATTACACAACAAAACAAATGGCAGATTTGTAGTCAAGGTGAGAGGGAAGTTCAGGACCTCCCAGCACAAATGAAAACGAGCAAAAAGAGAAATCCTAGCCAAAATCTGTTGACATTTAAGGCCATTTTGTTAATAGCTTTTGCTAATTCCCATGCGTTGAATTTGTTATGGTTATTTAGAGTCAGAACTTTTAGTCCTATCTCTGCTAATTTAGCTTCAGAAATCAGTTTTAAAAGTTAATTATGTATGGTGTTTCGGCTGTTACCCATGCGACAAGGCTTTTCCCCCCTGGAATCTTATCTATAACCATCCGGCCAGAGATCAGCTCAAGCAGAACAACGCCAAAAGCATAAACATCTGTCTCAGTCGAAAGTTTCCAGTTTCCTGGATATTCTGGTGCTAAGTATCCCAAAGTTTCAAGGACCTCATGCTCCGATGAAATGCCAAAATCTCCAAGCTGAAAATCAATGTATTTAAACAAAAAATTTCAGTTCGGGAAGTGTATGCTAAAGGCTTACTAACATTTAACACAGCAATTGCATAGTACCTGTGGTTCAAAATCATGGGTTACAAATATGTTTCTTGTTCTCAAACTTCTGTGAACTATGTCGTTTTTGTGTAGATAGTTTAATCCTCTTGCTGCACCAAGTGCTACTTTCATCCTCTCCGACCATGTCAAAGGTAAAGGGCAGTGTTCTACGTCATGCCAATATTTTACTTAGCACCTTGCTAAACCTCCAAAATGTCATTTTGTTCTTTTAAAGTAGGATTATTTTGCTTACTTGACAGGTGCTGATTTAGTGAACCATTGCAGGCATACTCATACACAAGCAGCTTCAGACTTCCTTTTGTACAGGACCCCAATAGCATCAACACATTTTTATGTCTAGCTTTCTGAAGGATGTGAGCTTCAGAATGGAAATCTCTCTCTCCTTGAAGAGTCGTGCTTTGATGGTTTTTAACGATTATTTTCAGGTTATTACATTGCAGCTGACCTCTGAAAGCAGATCCTTTTCCACCTTCAGATAATAAGTTCTGCGGCAAAAAACCATCAGTAGCTGCATGGAGTTCTGCATATGTGAAGTCCCTTTGCCATCCCATGTTCGGTCGTCTGTTCTTGCAAAGGCTACATATTGGATCTTGAAATATATCTTCAGCTTGCCACTCTTCCCTTGCTTTATCAATGCTGCTGCTTTGTGTCTTTTCTTGAATCTTGCTCTTTTGGTCATCTGCTTCTACTAAACCTGTCGTACAACTCAACTTAATTGATTGTGCCACAACCATCTGGAAGAAAGAATATTAAGATATATAAGCAAATATGTTGAGGTGGTTCTTTACGTGGGCAAATTTCAATGCTGAAAAGGTCATCAGGTAATCCTGGCACCATTTCGTCATAAATTATTTGGTCGCTTCGATGTTCATTCTCAGCAGGATGTACGTTTGTTTTCATTTCTTTTGGCCCTCTCAATTGTTCAATCTTATTATTGCGTTTCATCCTCGATATCCCACATGAAAGTTTGTCTAGGAAGTATTTTCTGTCTTTCTTCATTTGCCTGTAATATGAAAATTGAGATTAATGTTATGTGACAACCACATTGGGCTCGACTAATTTGAATTTGAGCCAGGCTGAACTCCAAAAGGAGGGAAACTTTTCTAATGTTAATTTTCTCCATTCACAAAATTCAAACCCGAAACCTTACTTAAAAGAAATTGAACTTCTTACCACTTAAATCAACTAACATTTGCATGCATAGTTTATTTTAGCTTATGGTGAAAACATAATTCTTTATGAGACCCTTTGAGCCAAATTTGGCAGACTTAGTGCCTCACCGGTCAAGTATCACCCATGTTGCTTTTAGATTTTCAGCTGCTTTGAAAGCTACCACCTTTGGTGAAGGTCCTGCTACCACTTCTAATTTGAATTCAACCTGATTTTACACAGAAAAATTGTATTGTTAAAGCCTAGAAAAAATCATGGCATTCCAACTTTTTTTTGTTCAGAATTGCAACGTTCACCCAATCTTTTCCAATAATTGCATATTTTAGAACTTCAGAATTACCTGACTATGCGATTGCCATTTTATGATGGAAAAAAAAAAAAAAAAAAAACCCTATCTTGGGCTATTATAGAAATTTATTTCTTAACTTAAGGTTTTTTTTTTTTATCACGTGATAGTTACACAAAAAACATGAAAAAGTCACTATTACTTACGACAATTGAAAAATGGCAATTATAGTCGTTTACTATCATTTTTAATTAAAAATAAAAAATAAAAAAAATGACAAGCTTCAGAAAAAGGAAAAAATGGCGTAACCTCCTAACCTTTTTTATATATAATTTTCTTATTTTAATAAAAATAAGTTTAGAATAATAATTTTTAGTATGGTAAATAAATCAAGTGACTTATAACAATAATTTTTTATGTAATGAATGAATCAAGTGGCTTATAAGATATAAATCTTTTCTTAAATTGAAAATCTTTTAAAATGAAAAAAAAAATTATGAAGATGTATTCTTTGCGTTTTTACACTAAATTAATTTACTTATAATTTAAAAGGATAAATAAATTTATTTATGATATTTTGAATCTTAAGATTTTCATTTTTTATTTGATGATAACAAGCAGTTGTTAAGAATTAATTAGTGTGCAAGTATTTCTATGTGGGTGAAGATATCTAATTATTAGCAATAAATCTAAAATTCATATGCTGGATAGTCTTCTTGAAGTAAAGGTGTAGTTTAAGAGTTCAATTTGAAGTTTTCTCCACCTTAAATGATGATTCTCCAGGTTAGAAATTCATTTTGAAGGGTTTGAAATGATCAAAATATAGCAAATTGAAGTATGAATGTCGGCAAATGATTCCTTGCCTTAGTTGTAAATGGTGATGGCTTGTGATCTAAATGTTCTAGGTTCAAATGTGGTAGCTGCTCTTATAGGCGAAAAAACATCTTTTTCCTCTACTAACAACTAACTTTCCTCTCCTACTAATAACTACTCTTGCAAGAACTTGTGGCTCCTATGAAAGCAATTAACCGAATGACCCCGCTCCAAAAAAAGTATGAATATAGAATAAATGCTCGAGATTTGAAATACTCGTTCATGGAGTAATCCTAACTAAATTCAAGCCTGAGCAACGGATTGCCCATTTCATCAGACGAAACGCTCATTCTACTGAAACGTAATACAAGTGCTATCAGAAAAAAAAAAACTCAGTTGCAACTGAAAACAAAGGTGAATCAAAAAAAAAAAAAAAGAGGTAGAATAGTCGCTCAAAGACATATATAGAATAGGGGGATTTCTAAGGTACCTCTAGGACACCAGGCACTATAGTTAGAATGGTAATAGTAGAAAGAATAATCAATAGCTAATTTTACAAATACCTCTTGAGTTTCATACAGCTTGGATATCTGAATAAGTTCAGCATTGTTGTCATATTCTTCCTTCTTCCTTGCCGCTTCTCTACCAACAATTTTCTCATTGGTTCCAAAGATGGATTTGAAATCCACTCTGCTTTTATATCCCACTAAAATAATAGTAACAAAATTAAAGCAAAACATATAAGCCAAACTAAGCAAATAAATAGATGAAAATATGCAGGCAGACAACATAAATCAATAGTTAGTTTTCTTTTTAATTTGTTCCTTTCAACAAATTAAAAAATGCTTACACAGCTTCCTGCTTCCTGCATAAGGTGACTTACTCGGGGTATCAACCTGGTGAAGAACTACAACAAGGGTGAGCGAATCGCCAGGCTTAAGTGATAAGCCTTGCAATGCCCACCTCACCGCGCTTGCACTGACTTCTCTTGATGCATCCTGGATCACCACCACCCTTTGAGCTTCCATTGAACTTATCTTTTTTTTTTTTTTCTTCCAAGTTATTGCAAATTATTTTACATTAGGATGGTGGTCAGTTTTCTAGCTTGACAAGTAGTCTAATTGCTAGAGAAATGGTGAATCCAGGAAAACATCTGAGAAGTCGAACCAAGCGCATATTAGGATATCCGAAGTTGGGCACCTTTTAGTTCTAGTTTTTATACAGAAGAGGATAGTTTTTCAGGCTTAATTCTAGCTGGCAAATGGATTTGTTCATTCCAAAGACAGAGAGTACTTTCAAGCAGTATATGATTGGACTAGTGTAACACGACGAAGGGAGTTGGAATTCTGTGACAAAAACAAAGTTATCTTTGGAGAATCAAGCATGAATTCCTAGAGAATCCTTTGGCATTGAGTGTTGAGGAATTTTTTAAAGACAAAAGATCCCATAATAAAGAGCTCCTCTCCATCTATTGACAGTCTATGACAACCTTTTGCTTAGTTTCTCAAATCAAACAACGACTTGGATTCCATACAACCTTGTATTATATTGTCTATAACAATGAATTTGTCGTGTCAAATGCCAAACAAATCAAAGGAATATGTACATCTTTTTTTTTTTTTTTTTTATCTCTTTCTTTTCCTTTTTTGTGTATTGGTACTAACCAAAATTCAAAATATATTTTTAATATCAAAGCACTAAAAAACAGGGAATAACTAAACTAGTGGTCACTTAAATTAGGGTCAAATTCTATTGTGGTCATGAAAAATTAATTTTATTTAATCAAGTTACTCAACTATGATTATTTGGTGAAATTAAGAATAATTAGTAACATGAATGATAACGCGACTTTTATTAGATATAAAATTGAATGACTCAGTTGGGGTAAAAATATATATATGAAAAAGTAGTGATTCATTATTCAAATCACCGGTTATTCTTAATTTGATCAAATTTTTCTAATTGAAATAATAATCATAGTTGAGTAACTTGATTAAATAAAATCATTTTTTTATAATCACAATAAAATTGAGCCCTAATTTCAGTGATTATTGATTTAAATTACCCCTCAATATATAATTAATTTTGAACTTAATACTAAGTAGATATAATTAATTCTGATTTTAAAATTTATTTGAGATAAACATTTACCAACTATCAAGTTAAAATTTATTTCAAATAAAATCAATTGTTAAGTTTATTATTTAACACATAAACGAATACCATCCTTATTCATTTTCATATAAAATTACCAATTAAAATAATTATAAATAAAAATAAAAATTATCAAAAATTATAAAATAGACAAAGCTAAAAAAATAATTTTTATATATCATCTGTCTTAAAATAAATATTATTTATTTAGTCACATATTTTATAAATGATATATTAAATTGTCCTCTAATTTACTCTAATCTCATTATTTTCATTCAATGTGTGCACTGGTACTTTTATTTTTTTATTTTTTTACCCTCTCAAAATAGAAGTTACCATATCAATGATAGGTTTGGTCACGTAGGGGTCATCCGAAAATACCGTTACCGTACTATATAATTTAATTATTTATTATTACAATCATTTATATAATCAATAATTAATGTTTATTTATAAAAATATTTATTATATTTTATTTTTATCATTTTTAATTAAATGTATTTAAGTTGTTCTTATCTTTTGATGTCCTAATGTACTAATAACTATATTTAATAATTAATAAATAAGTAAAAAAATTATTTCCAACATTTTTTGATATTGTGAATAAATTTATTTGTTAAAAAGATCAAACTTTTATATACTCATTAAATTCAATGAATTCATTTAATTGAACAAATCAAAATAAATATTTTATTTTTACTAAATTTAATCTATTTTATAAAAAAATAACTTATTAAAATTTAATAATAAATTACTTAAAAATAAATTGTATTATTTAAAATTAATCTCATTCTAAATAAAATATTTTTATTTTTTAAAAAATTTTAATAATACCTAAAAATTTTTAGAACCATATAATCTACTATGGATAAAAGAGTTTAACTTTTTATTAATTTATTCAACCTAAATATTTATTTTTATTAATTTAAATGTTCGTATATTATTCTTTACCTAACTAAGTATTATATTAATGACTCTACTAACTAAAATAATTTATATTTTGTATTTATCAACTACTATGAATCTCACATATAATAAGAATATATATATATTAATTATATATATATTAATATTAAAATTCCAATTTCAGAAATAAATTTTATTGTAAAATTATATAATTAAATAAATTTTAGAATTTTCACAATAAATGACATATAGAATTAATATAATAATAAATTGAACTACATAAAATCTTATGTATATTTTCTATATCTATTTTGTTCTATATGGTTATCTATAATCATTATAATTACTATATTTATGATATATAAAATTATCTCATATATATTGATATGTATGTGTGTCTGTGTGTGTGTGTATATATATATATATATATATTTATTTATTTAGTTAAATGTAATTATAAATTATGGAAAATTTAAAATGACAAATTTATTATATTAAATATAATTGCATCAATTATTCTTAATTTAGTGATTTTAAAATTGTAATAAATAAATATGATAATTTACTATAACTTATATGAATTGCTGTGATTTATCTTTTTTATTATAATAAATTATAATTTAGCTTGTTTTGTATAAGTTATACTCATTCATATTTAATATCAATCACCAAAATTATAACTGATTAATATGATTCCATTTACAATTAGAACATATAAATTTATGAATAATTCATTGATTAGAATAAATTATAATACTGAAGATGAAAAATTTATCTTTAAAGTATTGATGTAATTTCATTTTTAGATTTTATATTCAATATATTTAAATTTAAATTATTGTATTTTATACTTGAAGAGAATATTATAAATTTTATTTTTTTTAATATTATAGAGTTTAGATTTTAAAATTTTTATTTATTTATTTTTTATTAAAATTATTATTGCAATTAAGATAGTTATAGCCACAACTTAAATAATATTACAATTTATATTTATCTAAAATATGCTCATTTTATATTTAGGTATTGCCAATTCTCGGATTATTTTAACTTGAAATGAATTCATGAATAACAATAATTGATATATTCTCTTAAATTCAATTCAATATTGATATAAAACTAAAAAAAAAAAAGAAAAAGACTTTAAATGATAAGATCTTTTATATTTGAAACTTGACACTATTAAAAATAATTTAATTATTGATAAATTTATATAATTTTTTAATTAAAATTAAATTGAAATGAGCCAAAATTAAAATGACAACTTTTTATTAAAACATAAAATTGACGATTTACTTATAAATAAGCTGAAAATTTTTAAAAAAATTTCACTGCATGTATAACATATGTAGAGTGACATAGTTAAGTAAAAAAATTATATCTATATTCTAGCTAATAAAATAAAATTATTTATATCCTAAATATAAATAACTAAATTAATATATAATTCAAAAACTTAGATGTCAAAAATTTGATAAAAAAATGAAAAGATGTAAATATTTTATTTACAATGAGATTAATTTTAAATAATATAATTATTTTTAATATATTTTATTTTCAATTTTTATAAATTATTTTCTAAAAAAATAGATTGAATTTAGTAAAAAATAAATATTTACATTGATTTGATTCAAATTAGATTCACGAAAGTTTAAAAAATAAATACTGGCAATATCAAATACTATGGCAAGAAATTTTTTTTTTTCATTTTTACTAAATTTATTAATTAGTAAATATAATGATTAGCAAATTAAGACATTAAAAATAAGAAAATTTAAATGTATTTGATTCTAAATGATAAAAATAATGTGAAATAAATATTTTTGTAGATATGTACTAATTTTAATAATACATTATTAATGTTAAAATATTAAATTTAATGGCTATAATTTAAAATGGTATGTTACCATAATGATATATATATATATATATACACTATTTTTTGTAAATTTAATTTTTTAAAAAAAATATCAAAATATCTGAATACTCGAGTTGAACCAGATTGATCTATTAGTCTCAAATATTTGAATCAGACTAATCTAAAAATTGGTTCAATTCAAAATAGATATTTTATTTTTATCTCAGTCTAGTAGCATTTTTTTTCATTTTTCAAATATCTAATTTTCAGTCAGATTTCAAATAATTTTAAATAACCGGTCCAAAACTATACCCAATCATCCCTATCTATATTTATATAATATAAAAATATTAAAATAAACTAAAATTCCCCATTAAAAAATGAATTATGTAGTAAAAAAATAGCCCATTAATAATTCTAGCCAAGTAAAATTTACTATTTAATATTACTTCTATTTTTATAGCCCATAACACATTCATTTCCTTTTCATCCATACTTCTCTCACTAACAGTAAAAAAGAAGAATAATAATTTTTCCTCTTTCTTCATACATCTTTCTCAATAATAGTAAAAAAAAAAAAATGTACAACTTTTTTTTCCCTTAAGAATTTAAAAGCTCGTTAATAGCAAAGATAAAAAGAAAACAAAAAGCATGATTTTCAATTTTTTTTCCTCCTATTTTCCTTCTCTATGGAAAGCTTCATCTTCACAAATTGATTAAACAAGCTCGTTGGCCTATATTGGATTGTTGATGAGAAATTAAAATCAGATACCTAGACTTTTAATCGCGTAACTTTTGGTATTTTGGATCCTGTATATTTCATTTTGTTGAGCATATTGATAGAATTTTTATGGATAAAATGTGTTGCAATATGTGAATCATGAATTTTACAATCAAATTGTATAGGAAAACATGTGACTCCAGGATGCTAAATTTATATATCTTTATTAGAAGGTTATTTTTAAATTTTTTTGTTGGCCCATAAATTTTATTTTTTTACTATTGTTTTATTAATTTTTAATTAATTTAATTTCAATTGAGATTTGAATTCAAAATCTCATAATTTTAAAAGACAATTTCAATAATACTGAATCCAAAGTTTATTGGTTTATTTTACTATTATCTAATAATTAATTTTAACAAAATTATCTATTACTTACACTAGATATGGATGTACATGGCGTATAAATTTTATTTCTATGGTAGATATAAGTACTTGGGAAAAAAATATTAAAGATTAAAGAGTGTAATTTTGCTTTATTTAAATTTTAATAAATTTGTTATTTTTTAATGTAGTGAGACCTGTATGGATGAAAAAGAAAAGGGAGAGGATATAAGTTGTGAAAATATAAATAATATTTGATAGGAGTTCTTTTTTAGGCAATATTAAATAGGAAACTTTATTTAAAGAATTTAAGTGGAGTATTTTTTTATCTATGTAATTTTTGTAATTTACTTTTACAGAGTGGCTGTGGCCCTAACAAATAGATTGAGGAAATAGGGGTTAGTAATGTCATAACGTTCTTCAAATTTGATGATTTATTTATTTAATTTATTTGAAAGACATTAGAGTTGTGATTTAAAATGATATCATCATCATTATTATTATTATTATTATTATTATTATTATTATTATTATTATTATTATTATTATTATTATTATTATTATTATTATTATTATGTCTTTTTTCATTTTATGGATTTCACATGTAAATTTTATAATTTTGCTCGAAGTTAAGGATAAAATTTAGGGTGAACTTATTAGTTTTTCAAATTTAAGGGTTCATTTTTCTTCTTTTATTTAAGGGATATTAAAACCATGGTTTAAAAATGGTGTCGTTGTATAATTCACAAAGGATTTTCATGTCTTTTTTTTTTTTTTATGCGTCTCACATGTTAATTGTATAATGTTGTTCTTTTTCAAAATAAAAGTGAAGTTAATTTCATTATTGTATTCATATGTGAAGGTTTAGTTATCTTATTTCAGTTAAGGAGACTCAATTTATAAATTTATTAATATTTAAGAGTAAACTTGACAGCAATTTTTTAGCATGGTTTATATTTAAGTCCATTAGTAAAATTACCAAATATCATCGTAATTTTTTTTTTAAAAAAAAAAAAAAGAAAAGAGATGAGAGTTGTACAAAAAAAAGTGTGAATAATTCATTTGCATATGTACCAATGTGTCTATAGTTTTATGACATAATAATTAGTTAGTGATTATTGAATAAAAAAATAAATTTTGTTTCTATTTTATTTTACACCATGTGAAATTAAACTAAATTTAATAAACCAAAATAGAGAATAGAATGCCCATAAAGCAAGAAAAAGAAATGTCACAAAACAATTTTAAAAAATCACTGCAATAAAACATAGATGAGTAAATAATTTGATCCATCAATAGCAAGTACCTAATTAAAAAGTGAGAGAGAATGTTTAATGAGGTTGCTTGCAAACTGCGCCTTTAAAGATAACATCATTTAATCTATATTATATATATATATATATATATATATATATATATATATATATATATATGGCTAATTAGGAAAAAAAATTTGGACATAAAAAATTATAGAAATTTTTTAAATTCATAATAATAACTTTAAGTTATAAATTTTAATTAATTGGATAATATTTTTACATAATTAATTATTATTTTAATTTTAAAATTTGTGATATTTGAAATCTATATTATCTATACTATATAAAAAAAGTGATTAACTAGAGAAAATTTTTGAGACATAAAAGGGTATATTTTTTTAAATTGATAATAATAACTTTAACTTATAAATTGTAATTGGATGGATAATATTTCTTTATAGAAATAATTATTATTTCAATATTTGAAATTTCTGATATTTGATCTATACTATCTATATTATTTTATACTATAAATAAAAGTGGCTAATTATGAAAAACTTCTTTGAACATAAAAAGTTATAAAACTTGTTTAAATTGATAATAATAATCTTAAATTATAAATTTTAATTGGATGGATAATATTTTTTTATAGAATTAATCATTATTTTAGTTTTTAAAATTTGTGATATTTACTATCTTTACTATCTATATTTGTGATATTTATTATTTGTACTATCTATATTATATATAAAAGTAGTTAATTAAAAAAAAATTAGACATAAAAGATAAATAGCTTTTTCAAATTGATTAAATTATAAATTTTAATTAGATGGATAATATTTCGCTATATAACTAATTATTATTTCAATTTTTGAAATTTATGATATTTGAAATCTATTCTCTCTATACTATATTTTAATCTTTAAAATTTTTTATATTTAAAATCTATATTATATTTATACTATATATAAAAGTGGTTAACTACAAAAAAAAATTTTGGACATAAAAGGGTATAAAACTTTTTAAATTGACAATAATATTATTAAGTTATAAATAAATTTTAATTGGATGGACCATATTTTTTATGAAACTAATTATTTCAATTTTGAAATTTGCGATTATTTAAAATAACGGGAATGATGCATAAAGATTTTTATAGTTTTAAGTTAGTGCCACTTTATTTTTCATTTTTCATATGTTTAAAAATTAAGATAAATATAATCTAAGTTAAAATTTAAATTAAATAAAAACTAATCAATGATAAATCACAAATATATACTAAAAATGTGATTTGTAAAATAGTATTTCTCTCATAAAAATAAAATTTATCATAGATTAAATTTTTTCAATATATTTATAAATAGAAATATTATTCTAATATTATTTTGACATTTTAATTGTTACAATATATATATATATATATATATATATATATATGAGCGATGGAAATAAATTTTTTAATTTTTAATGTTATTTTGTTTAGTTTTTTTTTTATTAATCTTGCATAACTCATATTTTGTTTTAATGTTTGGATTTTCATCATTTT
>CATIWR010074490.1:0-10067 GCA_949677035.1 Omphalea diandra | reverse complement strand
TACTAAGGGCGAGGAGCATATGAAGAATTGTAAAAAATATTGTTCCCATTGTGGTCACGATTGTATCGCTGGCGACAGTTCAAGGCTGAATGATTCAGCTTCCCACAGATTTGACAAGTGACATGACAATTGAAATTGCCTTGATTTGTAGAAGGAGCAGGGGACGATAGCCTAGATGGTGGAGTGGGAAGAAGAGGTGCATTACTCTTCAAATTGAGATTCGCCATGAAGATTCTTGAGAAGAAGTTCATGAGCAACCAAGTGGCCATGAAGCTCATAAAAGGAGACTGGCTCTGGACGAAGATTCAGATTAGTAATGATGACATGGAATTCAAAACTAAGATTCCTATATATGATAGTGTTGAATTCAGCGGTAGAGAGAGGACGACCAGCAGCGCTAAGTTGATATGCTAAAGATTTAGCCTTTTAGAGATAGGCCGAAATAGAGAGGTCATTTGCGGAGTTCTTGAAGTTCGATATGCAATTGGAGTTGAAGATTCATGGAAATTGCACCAAAGGCATTGGATAGAGCTTGCCAAACAGTAAAAGAAGAATTAAGGCCAATAATGAAGGGGTACACCTCCTCAGTTAAGGATGCTAGAAGCCATGATTGAAAGAACTGGTCTTTTTTGAACCAATCCACAAATTATGGATTTGGTTTTGGAGTGAGATTTGTATCTGAAGTAGGGATAGTTTTAGGAGGTGATGGTTTTGTTCCATTAATGAAACCGTGCAAATCTTGAAAGTTTAAGATAGGGTCGAATTGAGTTTTCCATGCAAGATAGTTAATGGAATTCAATTTAATAGAGAATGAAGAAGAAAAATTGATGGATGAATTAGAGGAGGAAGAAGATGATGAAGAGAGAGGAACAAGAGCCATATTGGATCAAAGCTCTGATACCATGTGAATAAGAAGACGAAAAAAGTTTGCAGAAAAAATGTGTGTTTGGTAAAGGCAGAGAATCGACCTTATATACAGACCTATTTTCCTTGTATACAAGCCTATAATTATGCCTATAATCAAGCCTATAATCAAGCCTATAATTAAGCATATAATTAAGCCTATAATCAAGCCTATAATTATAATAATTACTACAATTAGAATATAAACACTAAATAAGAAATTTACATTACAAGACATAAAAATATCCATATGATTAACACTCAGGGTTGGAAAACAAAGAGACATTATTATTGATTATAATGAGGCTATTGAAGCTAGTGCTTTGTTTGCAAGAGCACTTGCTAGAAATCTGACGTAAAAGAAATACGAAACGAACAAAATAGGAATGAAGAAGAATAACAAAAAGGACAAAAAGAATAAATTCTATAAGCATTGCAATATGAAAAGGCACTTGAGGGAAACCTGTTTCAAAATCCATGGCTATCCACATTGGTATAAAGATCTAAGGGATCAGCAAAAGAAGAACAATGGAAAGCTCTTAGTGAATATGGTTAAGACATCATTAGATGCAAAACTGGAATCATATGGAGAGGAGAAGATTGACAAAAAGATTGATTGTTCCAACCTTATTTAGCAGGATATATTGAAGATTATGAAAGGGAAAGCCACTACATATGGAAGCCATGTGAATTTTACATATCTCAAAAATTATGCTGGTAATCTTTTCTTACTCTTTCATGCCTTACATATAGCATTAAGCACTATTGACTTATTAGAACTAGGAACTTGGATACTTGACACAAGTGCTTCAAATCATATGTGTTGAAGAGACTCTATTTGAAACCCTTGACACCTTTACCTGTTCATTACCTAATGGCTCTATTCGAAATGTGAGTCAAACTGGAAACATAAACCTAAGTGAACAATTGGTATTAAAAGATGCTTTATATATATAAGTTTTAAATTTAACTTATTGTTTGTTAGTAAATTAGCCAAATCTACTAAGTTAAAGTTTATATTCTTACCTGACTATTGTATCCTATAGGACCTGCTAACTGATTGAGTCATGGTAGTAAGAAAACTTTTAAGAAATCTTTACATCCTAAATAGTAGTTGTTCTAATAATCCTTAGTGTAAAGCTAGCAAATGTTTAAATGACTCTAATCACATCTTGAAAGCTTGCACTATTGATTTGAATGAAAGTGAAACTCTTACTCTTTGGTATACACGTTTTGGTCATGCTTCTAGAAAGGCTTTGAAACATGTTGATTTCCTTGTTAGTTTAGATTTTGATAATTTACAAGATTGTGAGGTTTGTTACAAAGCAAAGAAATCAAGATTTCCCTTTTAATCCAGCACTAAAACCACCAATAACCTTTTAAATTTATGCATTTAGATCTATTAGGGACATATACAAAGAACTAACTATAGATGGAGCTCATTATATATTTACAATTGTTCACACAAGAGTAACCTAGATCTTTTTCATGAAAACCAAACAACAAACTTTGCCAATGTTCATTCAGTTATGCAATTTGATCCAAAATCTATTTAGTAAGAAAATTAAAACCATAAGAACTGATAGTGGCTCAAAGTTTGTCAACCATGATTTCAACAAATATCTTTCATAAGAAGGTATCATTCACCAGACAACCTGTATGTATACCCCTCCCCCCCTCCCTCCCCCACAGTAGAATGGAAAAGTAGAGAGGAAACACAAATATCTTCTTCAAGTAGCATGAGCCTTAATGTTGCAATCCAACCTACCAAAAAAAATTTTGGGGGGACTCCATTCTCATGGCAACACATATTTTTAATAGACTTCCCACAGAAGTCTTAGCTTGGAAATCCCTATTTGAAATTCTATTTGATAAAACACCAAATTATAACACCTTTAAAACCTTTGAATGCCAATGCTTTGTAACAAACACAAATCCTTACAAAAGGAAATTTGATCAAAGAGCCTTTAAATGTGTTTTCATAGGTTACAGTCCTAGTAAAAAAGCTTTCAAAGCTTATGACTTAGAAACACAAAAAACTGACATATCTAGAGATGTGATCTTTAATGAAACAATTTTTCCCTACGAACATATAAGATCATTAGTCACTAGACCTAGTGTTTTACCCCTAACCATAACAAAAACCCAATCAAATTTTGATAGTACTCACCAAAAACCAAATGGTGAGTTAATTTCTAATACTAAATCTATTGAACAACATCTTACTTCTTTACATGATCATGCATCATCCCCACATCATGACATTGTTGAATAACACTCTCCATCCAATAGCCCCCCATTTCTTAAGAAAAGTGTTAGAAACAGAACCAAACCAGTATGGCTCAATTATTATGTCACCAGAGTCACTCATCATCCTTCTACCACAATGACAACTCAATCATTTAAACATTCATCCTCTCCTCACACACCACCAACCTATCCATTCATTAACACACACATCTTTTTACATCATACATATCCTTTTTGGCTAATGTGTCAAGCATCAAATAACCTATTTTCTACAAGCAAGTCGGTGGTAATGTTGAATGGGTTCAAGCCATGAAGAGAGAACTTGCAGCTTTAGAAGGGAATGACACTTGGGAATTAACTATTGTACCTACTGGGAAATGATCCATTGAATCAAAATAGGTTTACAAGTTCAAGCTGAAACCCGATGGGACCATAGACAGATACGAAGTCCGACTTCTTGCCAAGAGCTATCACCAAGTAGAAGGGGTTGACTAATAGTGTCTCACCTATTGCTAAGCTAGTGACAGTGTGGATCTTTCTTACATTTGCAACTTTGAAGTCCTGGCTTATCTATCAACAATGCATTTTTGCATAGTGATTTGAATGAAGAAGTTTATCTAGATCCACCCGAAGGCTATACTAAATGTAAACCAGGACAAGTATGCAAGTTAAAGAAATCTTTATATGGTCTCAAACAAGCATCGAGACAATGGAACACTCAATTGAGTCACAAGGTACAAATTTTGGCTTCAAGCAATCTATTCATGACAACTGCCTCTTCATCAAACTTTTACTTGTTTCCTTGCACTTTTAGTGTATGTTAATAATGTGTTAATAATTGGAGATTCAAAAATAGCCATTGCTTCGGTCAAATGCTATTTGGATTCACTCTTCACAATTAAGGATCTTAGTTATGTCAAGTACTTCTTAGGTTTACAGATTGCTAGAGCTCCCAATGGTACAATAATAAACCAAAGAAAATACACTTTGGACATCCTAGCAGATACGGGTGTGCTGGAAGCAAAACTAGCCTAAACTCCAACAGGCATAAGGCTTAAGCTTACCTCTAACCAAGGTCAACCACACTTTGATCTTGACAAATATAGAAGACTTATTGGGAGATTGCTATATCTGAACATACCTAGACCTGAAATTACATTCATTGTCCAATAACTTAGTCAATTTGTTGGATCTCCTTATCAACCCCATTGGGAAGCTGCAATGCATTTGTTGAGGTATCTTAAAGGTAGTCCCTCCAAAGGATTGTTTTACTCAAATTCTAATTCACTATACCTTTAAGCATATTATAAAGCAAACTGGGAATCATGCCTTGACATAAGAAGGTCCCTCACAGGGTTTTGCATCTATCTTGGTTCTTCATTAATCTCTTGGAAAATAAAAGAGCAAACCACAGTTTCATGATCTTTAGCAGATGTAGAATATCGCAGCCTAGCATCTACAGTGCGTGAGTTATTATGGATATCTTATATTTTAAAGGATTTTGGCCTCCAACTTCCTTTTTCAATTCCCTTATGGTGTGATAATAATGCAACAATTCATATCTCAGCCAACCTTGTTTTTCATGAAAGGACAAAACACCTAGACATCGACAATCATCTAGTGAGGGAACAATACAAAAAAGATTTTGTCACACATCAGCATATTTCTTCACCTTAACTGTTTGCAGATATCTTTACGAAATCATTAAGTAGTCCTCAATTTCATTTTCTTGTTTCCAAGTTGGGTTTGACAGAAGTTCATCAAACACCAACTTGAGGTGGGGATGTAGAGCTA
Organism: Omphalea diandra; assembly: GCA_949677035.1. Lineage (NCBI taxonomy): Eukaryota > Viridiplantae > Streptophyta > Magnoliopsida > Malpighiales > Euphorbiaceae > Omphalea > Omphalea diandra. The sequence goes on along the minus strand of CATIWR010074490.1, from coordinate 5,120 downwards.
TGCGCACGTTGGAAACTGATGGGAGAAACATCTTGTTGCAAGTGTGAAGGTTTGTTACTTGTTAGAAGCATCAAAGGTACAACACGTTGGCACATAGGATCACTGACAGAATATACTTTGTGAAATTAGTTATAGAGAATAGAGTGTAAAGTTAGTTATGGGAGATATTTGTTTTGCTTGGAGGTTAAGTCGTCACTTGCATATAAGTTCCTATACTTGTACATTGTTAACTAAGTTTTTGAAAGATAATACAAATTTTACTTTTATCTCAAACACTTGTTCAGAAAGAAAGCATAATCAGGAAGCTAAGGAAAAATAACAAAGAACAGAAAAATAACCGCTAAAGAGAATTTCTTTCAGCTCTGATACCATGAATTTCTGAAGTCTATCAGTTGTTATTGACGAAGGCCTCACAGGCAGCATTCATAAAGACATTTACAATGATAACTAACAAACTACTTCTCATGTCTGGCTAACAACTTAAATACATCTTATAACTAACGTTGCCAGCTAGCATCTTCTTCATTTAACAAATCCTGCATCTTCAATCTGGAGCTGCCTTCCCATTCTGTAAGAGAGCTTCCCTTTTCTTGGCCAGCTTGACAAATTTTATTACAGTGCAATAGCATAGAATAACAGGCGTGCATACATTACAATGGAGGTATAGCATATAATGCAGGAGGTTGCATTTCTTTCAGGTGGACCTATTTCCACCTGAAAAGATAACGAATTATATAAAACAGCACTAGAGACAATGGATATAAGGAGAATGCCAAGATAGAGGTCCAAAGCGGGTATTTGATGTGGAAACTGCCAATTACACCTATTATAGCAGTAACCACCAACAATATTAACACTTCAGCTGAAAATTCCCATATGAACCCTCTTGCCCAAACGAGTCCCAGAAGGGACAGTAGCCCTAAAATGTTGTTCATGAATACTGCTCCATAAATCTGCATCCACACGACTTAAAATTTTTTTGTTTTCATTTTTTAAGACATAAATTAAGCTCTAATTAAAGTTTGAACTTAGTATTGTAGTAGTGGAGTTATTAATTATAATCATATATAAAATGAAACAAATAAGAGAGATAAAGAGAACAAACCTCGCAAAACATTATGGAAGATGCTCCTTCTTTCTTTCGACTTGCAGGAAAGATGGTTGCCATTACCGTTTTAAAGTTTACAGCCAAAGGAAGTACTACAAATGAAATGAAGAAAGGCGGTATGCCTAGGCGTTCTGATAAGAGTTGAGTATTATTTACCAATGGCAATCCAAGAGAGGACACAATTGCTACTCCAAGAACGACTTGAAATGCAGCTAATACTTTCTTCATGATACTGCTTTTCTCGTTCTGGCAATTATTCAACAATTTCTCATGTCAAAACTGTCTACCATGAATAACTATATCCAGAGAGATCATTATTAGAGGCACTATAGCATGGATAATCTCAAAAAATACATGCTTACCACTACGCATTGGTCCATCAACTGAGATTTGGTGCCATTGGATACCCTTTTTTTGAATCCATCTAGAAATTCATCCAATTGGAGCTCATTGTCTTTGTTATCGTCAAAAACTTTCATCATTTTGGTCGCCACATCATTAGGATCCAGTTTTACACATTCAAATTTGCTCATAAGCAATCCTTTGAGTTCATGAACCGACATTTTCCCATCTTTATCTTCGTCAAATTCTTCAAAAAGACTGCACAGATGAATTGAACACTATCAAACATATGTTTTTTTAAAAAAATTTAAGTTCTTAAAAAAATATTAGAATACGAATAACCTTTTCATCTTAGCATCATCAGCTTGTCCATCAGTGAGAAGGCGCGAGAGTTGTTGGTTTTGGACAGTGCTTAAAATTTCCGACCATTGCTGCTCGATCTCCGTCTGTTTTTTATTTTTCCTATTAATCAATGGTTGAACCGTCTGCATAAATTTATTGAGTCCGAACTTAGAAAATAAATTTATCATAAATGCTTAGTGATCAAATTGTGAATACCATATGAATGAATTAATTTCAGGATTTCGATTCTTAGAGGATAATGACACAATAGTCGAGTGTATTTCTTGTAATGAAAAAGAAAAGAGTTTCCTTTGCTTACTTTATATAAGCGTGGTAAATATTTTCTTGAGCAGGCATTCTTATCAACGACCATCTGCTTGGCATCCCGAATATAGCTTTTGCATCCATCTATAAACTCTTCATTGGTTATCAAATGATTACTGTCCTTGTCGAAGTGCTTTATCAGTTCTTCAATTACAACTCCTCTATCAAGTTCCAGATCCTCAGATTTCATCTCTGCTAGAAAATTCTTGAGTTCTTCTTCTGATATGTGATTATCCTTATCTTTATCGATCGTATCAAATATACTATTGATGAATTATTAACAAAATAACGATTAGAAAACAATAAGCTATATATATAAGAAATCCAGTTTTATAATTACTAAACACACTATTAAAGAATATGCATGCGTGAAGCTAATTAAATTAGTGATGTAATTACCTTGTGATGCAAGAACCATCAACTTTTCCCTGGTCATTAACAAGTCCTTTTTTAGCACACCGTTGCAAATGGTCTAAAAATCCAGAGAGCATAAGCTCATTCTTTGAATATTGCAAACTTCTTTGTTGGATCCATTGATGCCGAGACTGCATGGGGATCATAAATGGCCAAATTGCAAATGAATTCAAGTAAACACTTTTTACATCTATTTACAAAATTAGGCATACTATTGCATTTCTACAGTGACTAGACTACCATCTGCTTAAAGTCCAACGAATTCAAGTCTACAGAGACTAGACCATCTGCTTAATTATTATTTTTTTAAAAAAAATTTGATCCTAAAATTTTAAAAATTTTTAAATCTCATGTCCTTGACTTGTCCCTAATTTTAAAAAAAGAAAAAATAGGGGACATATTTTCTGACTTATCCCGACACATGGATGTCTAATGAATTTGATGCACACATCAACCCTTAAGAAGTGTCGGTGCTTTATAGATTTAAGCATAATTTAATTTTAAATATATTTACTATGAATACATAAATATGATTTACAAATTTGTTTACAGGTAATTCTTAGTTATACGATATATGTGAGTGTGTGTGTGTGTGTGTGTGTGTGTATATGTATATATATTGTTGACGAATAGCCATCAATAAAATATAGAAATTGCTCCATCCCTATGTACCTGAAAGACGAAGTAGGAGATTAGTCCTGCGACGGATACAGTGAGGTTCAATATATGGCTCCGTGGCCGTGACTTAAAGGCAATAGCTACTTCCACCATGAGGAATGGAACCAATGATACAAGCATTATCTTTGCTGTATAACATGTCCTCTTGTCGGTTGCTACACCATATTCTGTGAACAATATATATATCATGTTTGTATTATTACTAATTAGGACCCAAAGTTAAAAGCCATGAAACAACGCCTATTGGCTTATTAGTAACCCTTGTAAGAATAGAAAAAAAATCATGGAAGCTTCTTTACTTGAAACGATGCTCAATAATGATAATAACTTTGTGCACGAATAACTTGGCAATTTCATAACCTTTTTTTTGTTCTTTGGTTTTTTAACTTGGAAAAGCATGTGGAGACTGTAAATAGCAATGTTTTTAAAATTGGACAGGTTAGTGAATGGATAAGTCGATAAATTTTTTATTTAGTCAATTTAAGTGATTTAATTAGTCTGATTTAATGAATTTAATAATAAAAAATAAAAAATACTATTAAAATAAGTTTAAAAATCGGAAAAGATATAAAAATATATTTATAATAATTAAAAATTGATTCAAATTAAATTGAATCATCACTAATTTAATTTTTTATTCAATTTCAAAGCATTGATAAATAGCCTATTTAAATGGCTGTATAAGACTAGTGAGAAAAAATGTAAAATAAGAGTGAAGTAATTTATCCCAATTATCATTGAATTATAATTAAAATATTATTATAGTTATTTATTTAATTAAATTACTTAAATTTAATAATTATTTTACCTAATATAATATAACCAAATTAAATATTTTAAAATAGCATAAGATCTAAAATAAATAACAAAAATATAGAAAGTCACTTTTAATTTCATGTAATTATGAAACAAAGAAATCAATATTAAGTACCACCTGGTAATCTAGTGACTTAAAATCTTTAATTGGATTATATTAAATTAATTAAAATAATTGTCATATTTAAATGATCTAATTGAATAAAATTAATCTTTAGTGATCATAATAAAATTTTGATAATGATTCAATGACTATTGAAATAAATTATCAATATGAGTGAGTTGTAGTTTGAACATAAATAAATTAGAGTTGTAGTTTGAACATAAATAAATTAGAGTATTTATGTTGTGGTAAATTGCAATGAGAAGAGTAAGTTATAATAATAAAATTGCAAATTTACTATTACATAAATTTAGTGTGTCAAATTTATGTTGTGATCCACCTACCAACATCTCATACTACATAAAATATCAAATTATTATTATATATAGCAGTAAGAATAAAATAGACAAATTAATTGAGAACCTCTTAAACTTGATAATCGGCGTTTAAGCGGCAAACACCCTGCACCAGATGATTTTTGGTGATCAGTAGGTGATGATTCTTTAGGTGTTTTAGTCTTTCCGAGAAAAACACAAATCCCCCACTGTAATGTCAAGTAAAAAATGGTTGACCCAGCAAGCATACCAGCTCCATTCTCGACTCTAGCTTGAGCTGCCTCTTTGTTTAGAGCAAGTCCAGATGCTGCAACCAATCAAGAAAAAATCCAAAAGTATTAACTTACTGCTACTGATAGAGGCATGAAAATCAGATTTACAAGAGAAACATACCAAGAAGAAGCACAATGGTGGGCAAGACCTCAAGAACACGAAATATGGTGGCACCATAGATTCCAACACCGAGGATGCTGAACAGTTGCTGTCTACCCTTTGTTAAATTTTTTACACCAAAAAGTAGCAAGAACTCAAGAATTATGATTTGGAAGATGTAGCCTGGAATGTTGGTTGCGCATGGCAAGAAACCATAGTACTGAATACATTTATCTTCAGTGGAATTAAGGGGTTTTGAAATCAGAATTGAAGAGTTAAGCTCAAG
>CATIWR010074473.1:0-23548 GCA_949677035.1 Omphalea diandra | reverse complement strand
AATTGACTTACACTTAACAAGTTGTGTTGTAAGCCACTAACAAGTAAAACATTATCAATTAATGAACAACCATCCTTACCTATTGTGCCAATGCCAATTACCTTACCTTTGGCATTGTTACCAAATGTGACATCTCCACCTTATTTCTCTTTGAGTGATGTGAATAGTCTTCTATTTCCGGTCATATGCTTTGAGCAACCACTATCCATATGCCAATTACTTGCTTTGGTGGTAGTCACATTACCCTACAAAATAAGAGTTAATCACCTTCTCTTTGGTACCCAAGCATACTTGGGTCCTAGGGGGTTAGTGATTGAAGGATCCCCTAACTTAAGGTGAACCTTCCCAATAAAGCAATGCATATTTATATGCCCATATTTCATATAATAGTGGCATTGGAGATTTGACTTGTTTGGCTTTCTCCTATTTATGGATTTAGTATGAGTAGAAATCTTTCTCATACCATGATCATGTGAGTGCATGCATGGACACATATGATGAGTAGTTAAAGAGGGTTTTCTATGATTATACCTTTTGTTGTATACCTTCCTCCAACTTTGTTTTGTTGAATAAAAGATTTTTGAGAAATTTAACATATTTTGGAATTTATACTAAGGCCTAAACAAATGGAATATTGATGTGAAGTTTATTGAAAATCTTCAAGAACTTAGCATATTGCTTCTCAAACTTGTATAATTCCATCCGTTAAGGAAAAGGAATTGGTGAAACCTAAGGTTTTTCTAGCAGAGGCTTACTTCTTTCTTCCTCTTTAGCTTCTTCCACATTGTCTTTCTCATCCGGAATGGAATTTAGGGTTGTTACCCTTTTTTTATTGAAATTTCAGTATTTTTAGAAATTTTAAGGGTTGCCTTCTTAATTTTCATCTTATGCTTAGCTAGGAGATTATGCATCTCTATATCACTTTTCAAAGTAATCATCTTGCATTATTCTTTTAGGTTTATTTTTGTCTTACTAGGGAGCGTGACTTGCATTCTTACATTGATAGTGTTAGCCAATTGCCTAATTTGCATCTCCAAGTGTCAGTTGAGTTGCTTAATTTCATTCATCCTTAATTCAAAATTGCTTATCTTATTTGGCTTGGTCATCACCTTCTCAAACTTTTCAATCAATAACTTTTACATATCCTATGTTTTTTTCTCTTCTTATTGAATTGGTTGAGCCATGGAAGCTCCATCATATCACCATTGAGGAAATTAAAGAGAATGAGAAGGCTTTGCTTCATTAGCTTAATTACTCCATGAGAACTTATGATGATTCCTCCACGTAGGATTGTAGGTTTTGGAATATGGATTGTAGGGTTACCTATTGAAATGAGAGACATATTGCACAAGTTCAGTTGAATTTTAAGCAAAAAAGCTCATTGGCATTCAACATTTACGTATACTTCACCAAACTATTCATAATTCATCAGTGAGATATTGATAGTATGCACAATCACACCTTCAAGCTTATTTGCAAAGGCATCCATCTTGGCGCTTAACATGGTATAAGCATTAATGTCATGAACAGTTATAGCTTACTTGTTAATTCCTTTGTCACTTACTCTAATAGTTATTTGAGGTTATCTCTTTTAAAAATGAATAAGCTTCATTAATTTACTTTCTTATGAGTGCACCTCTTGTTGTGGCATTAATAGTAATGCACACTAAATGGTTAAATCCATTATATTATAGAAGGTCTAAACTATCAACCAATCCGATAAGCCACGATGTGGACATCTTCTTTATAGCTCATTATATCTCTCTCACATGCTTCATATATGTCTCCCCAAGCTCTTGTACAAAGCTTGCAATAGTTTGCCTCAATTGTGCAGTCTTACTTGATGGGAAATATATGGCCCATAAAGCTTTTGAAAGCTCCTCCCATGTAGTAAATGAGTTAGATGCCATAAATTCATCCACCTCTTAGCTTTATCTCTCAAAGAATAGAAGAGTTTTAATTAGCTTGCATCATTGGTTGCCCTATTAATCTTAATGGTTACATAAATCTTAAGAAAGTTAGTAATATGTGCTGTTAGATCCTCATTAGCTTCACCCCTAAAAGTATTTGTTGCACCATTTAGATAATGGCCAATTTAATCTTAAAATTATTACATGCAATGGTGGATCCAATATGCTTAATTGAGTCTCTTGAGTCTGTGGCATAACAAACTTTAGTAATGCTCTTAGTCGTCTTTCTTCAAACGTTGTGATTTTAAGTAAATTCCTTGCTATTTTTGAATTAACTTTTAAATGTGAAACGTGCTTTCAATTTTAAGATCAAATTCAAATAAGTCTAGGCATTTCATATGTCACATACACCAAGGGCTTCATCAAAAAAAGAAACAAAAAATAATTAAACCCATAATAAAAATTACATAATTTAAAATTAGATTAATAGAAATCCTAAATGAAATTGTTATTATGAAAAATCAATCCCCAACATTGGTGCTAAAAACTTGTTATGTATGTAACTCTTACAAATGCACAAATTGCTTCAAGTAATATAATTAAAGTAAACTACGTTCCCATGAGGATTGTTTTACACAAGTGCTAACAAAGTCTTAACTATTATATGGCAATAAAAAATAATAAGAAAGAAAATAATCAAAAACTAAAATTGTAAGAATAATTAAATAAAACTGAAATTAAATAAAAAGAAACTTTATATGATAATGATTTCTAGAGAATTCGAGTCCACCATAATACTATTCTATAAATATATTAAGAGAATTATTTTAATTGAGATTGGGTTGTGCTTGAAGTTGGATTTTCCTAATCTTCCCAATATTCTTTCTCAAGCAGTATTGAATCTACTATTAGTAAAATCGTGTATACTCTCATTATCACAAAATTTAATAAAAATACATTACATTTCATGGATAATCCTTAAATATCTCTATCAGTCAAGCTTACTCTCATGGTCTCAATCTTCACGTTTAATATGTTAGGTCTAATCCTAAACTTTCACTTTTACTCCATGATCTATAGTCTCAAACATTGCACATATATGGCCATCATACATACAAGTTCAATTAAGCTCAAACACATTTTTTAGACTAGATTGGTCAAATCTAAGTCAATGGCCTCTTTTGATCTTGACAACGAAGATTGATACGTATTAGTGTTTTGTTAAGTGCTATTTTTGCAATTTATAAGTTAGTTCTCATTAGAAGTTAGATGAAAGTCTAAATCTCTAACCTTGTGTAAGACATCAAAATTTGCGATCAGGATCCTATAATTCGCGACTGTGACCTTGCAACAAAATTGGATAAAGTTAGGCCAAAAGAATTCATAGAGGATATCGCAGCTGCAATCTAGCCAAGGGAAACTTGAAAAACACACAGAGAGATTTATGGTATTGTTCGCACCCTGAGTCGCAACCGTGAATTTCATAATTGAAAGTAGGGAACTAAATCTGCAACCATATCACACCAAGTGTCTAAGGAAATCATTATAATATCAAAATTCGTAAGGAAAAAGCATATGTCATGACCATGACCCAAAATAATGCTTTTATCTCACCAAACAGAAGGATTCGCAGTCTCTATCGCACCCAAGAAGAATAATAATCGCGACCGTGACTTTTGGTTGGTTGGCCAAACACAATAACTATATTTCTTAGAGCACTAATGGCAAAAGAACATGTGGACTAGTCATTAGACACAAAACAAGGTTTTTTACCTCGATTTCAATCATTTTAGTGCAAATTGAAAAATCGCAACCACAAAATGCTAGTCACGAACGCGACTTCAGTCTGATAGACATTTAATGTAAAATTTACCTAGCTTACCTTAGAGATTTAGGCATAGTTTGTTGGTAACATCTCTTTGGTGGATGTTGCCTATAAATACTCCACCAAACAAACATGAATAAAAGATAATTTTATTTATGGTAGTCAAACTCTTACTAATTTGCTTGACAACTTTTTATTCTTTGATTTTGAATTCTTGTTGTTTGGTGTAAGCATTAAAAACCATTGTATTTAGGTGGAGAGTTAGCCTAGCTATCAAAACACTTGTAACAGGTTAAAGTGTGAGCATGTATAAAACACTTGAGTGAGGTTTCATGAGAGCCTTACAAGTTTGGTGTGAGCTTGGAAACACAATTTTAAGTTCAATGAAATACCCAATTATGAAGAATTGGAGAGTGGACGCCAGGTTTGTTAACAACCAAACCACTATGAATACCTTGTGTTTTGTCTCTCTACACTTTCTTAATTTTCTAAACTCCTTACCTTCCCTCTAAATTTTTTAATCTTCCATCAATTCAACCCCCCTTCTTAGTGCACTAGGGCAAACAAGTGGTATCAAAACTTTATCTCATTTCAAGGCTTAATTGAGTGAGAAAAGATCATGGCATAAAAAGGAATCCACACCCATCTCAAGTTATATTTTGATGGATCTGATTATATTCATTGGAAGTATATGATGGAATTTACTTGGATAGCAATGTGGTGGATCTTTGGGGCATCATAGCTAAAGAATAGAAGCCATCTACTAAGGTGGTGGATGGAAGTGAAGAATTGATCTTAAGAGAAGAATGGGTTGAAGCTCATATGATATCTAATGGAAAGAACAGGTGAGCAATGACAATCTTTCTTAGTTCTCTATTAAGAGAAGAAATAGGAAGGGTCCACATTGCCTCACAGCTCATGGGATTTGGAAGGCTTTGGAAAACTATCAGGAAGGCACTACTTTGGTGAAGTCTAGCAGGCTATAAATGTATGTGACCGAATTGGAGCTGTTTATGATAAAGAAAAATGAATAAATCACGGATATGACAAATAAGCTCCTTTTGATTGTCACTAACATGAAGAAATTTGGAAGGATTCTCACCAATCATGAGGTAAACTCCAAAATTCTTAAATCCTTACCTCTTGAGAAGTTTGGTGTCAGGGTTTATAGTATCTAAGAGTCAAATCTATAGATTGGGAAGGTTCAAACCGATGTTCTCATAAGTAACCTTCTAACTCATGAGCTAGCCTTGATGAAAGATGAAGAAATGAAGAAGATGAAAGGGTAAGGAGATAAATAAAAAAAACTAGAAAAAAAGACCTTGGCTCTCAAATCTTCATCAAAAGAAAAGGAACTAAAGGTTGTTTCTAGTAAGAAAGATAGTGACAAAGAGGAGAAGGAGTTGGCCATGCTTTCAAAAATAACAAAGGAGCTGATAAATAGAAGAAAAGAGAGAAGAAACTTTAAGAAAGCAACTCCAAACCTCAAGGAAAGATTAGGTGAAGTTACATATTATGAATATGACAAACAAGGCCACATCAAGTATGACTGCTCCAAACTAAAGAAGAAGAAGAAAGGAGACAAGGAGAAGAGGAAAAGCTTCAAAGCAACTTGGGATGATAGCTCAAGTGAAAAGGATAAAGAGGAGGAAGTTGCAAACTTATGCTTTATGGCACAAGATGATTCTTTAAATAAGGTAAGCTCTTCACCCTATTCTTATAAAGAATATAATGAGCTTTTAGAAGCTGTCACTTTGAAATGTGACAAATATAAGTCACAAATGAAATCTTATAAGAAAAAATGCTCTAAACTAGAGGATGAATTTAAATCCTTGAAAAATCTTATAAGTGAATTAAGGACTTTTAATGAAGAACTCAAGAAATATATTAAATCTTCTTATTCCCTAAACTCCTTGAGAAAGGAGAATTATTCTTTAAAAGGTGAAGTTATAGAGTTCAGAAATTTCATATCTAAGTTTTACAAGGGAAAAGAAGCTTTGGACATACTTATTGCATCTCAAAGACCTCCCTTAGTTGGAAATGGTCTAGGCTTCAATGGAGCTTTTTCATCTTTATCTACACTCACAACCTTCATTAGAGCCTCAAGACCTCAAACATTTAGTATTAAGGTAGTTAGTAGGAAAAGTGCTCAAAGCACTAAGGCACCATTACCTAATGGCAAAAGGAAGGCACATCAAGGCTTAAAGTCCATCCCTAAGAAGGGTAATCATGCATATATTTACACCAAGAAGCATGTTCACCACAACACATAGAAAATTCACTTTTACACCAATCCATTCATGTTTATGCTCACATTCACATCATCATCATGGTATGAGAAATACCCCACTCATACCAAAGTTATGTATAGGAGGAAGACTTATAAGTCTAAACTCCAATGTCATTATTGCATGAAGTTTGGTCATATTAACATTCATTGTTACATTAGGAAGGTTTACCTCAAATTGGAGGATCCTTCTAGGCCTAACCCCTTAGGACCCAAGTATGTTTGGGTGCCAAAACAAAAATGATTTATTTATGTTATGTAGGATTGTTTGGTAGTCACCAATGAAGTGAATGATTAGCATATGGATAATGGATGCTCAAAGCACATAACGGGCAACAAGAAGCTATTCACGGCCTTAAAAGAGAAGGAAAGTGGCAATGTCACTTTTGGAAACATTGCCAAGGGTAAAGTAATAGACATTGGCACTATTGGTAAGAATGGTTGTTCTCTCACTGATGATGTTTTACGTGTAGATGGTTTACAACATAATTTGTTTAGTGTAAGTCAATTATGTGATAAGGGTAATAAAGTCATCTTTGACCCTAGAGAATGTCGAGTTACCACTTTGATAGATAAACAGGTAGTCTTCAAAAGTGAAAGGATAGTAATACCTACCTAATTGACTTAGACAATTTGGCTAACCAATCTTTCAAGCGTCTTATATCACTTAGCAATAAAGCTTGACTTTGGCATAGAAGACTTAGACATGCTAACATGGATCTCCTATAAAGCTTATCAAAAAGAAAACTAATAGAAGGTCTTCCCAAGCTAAAGTTCCCTAAAGACAAGACTTGTGGACCACGCCAAATGGGAAAGCAACATCAATCCTCTTTTAAAGTAAAGAATGTTATAAGTACATCTAAACCTCTTCAACTTATCCATATAGACTTGATAAGACCTACTAGGAGTGCTAGCTTAGCTGGAAAATATTATGCACTTGTCCTATTTGATGATTACTCAAGATTTACATGGGTATCCTTTCTAGCTCATAAGCATGACACATTTGATTCCTTTGATTCTTTTAAAAGTTTTACAAAAAGAGTTTAAAATGAAAAGGGTTACTTTATTTCTTCTATAAGAAGTGACTATGAAAAAGAATTTCAAAATTAATCTTTGAATCTTATTACTTAGAGAATGGGATTTTTCATAATTTTTCAGCTCCTAAAACACCACAACAAAATGGTGTTGTAGAGAGAAAAAATAGAACATTAGTAAAGATGGCTAGAACTATGCTAAATGAGTATTCATTGCCTAATTAATTTTGGGTTGAAGCTATCAATACTTTTGTGTTACATTGCAAATCATGTTTTCAAAAGACTCATTCTTAATAAAACTTCTTATATGCTTTAGAATGGTAGAAAGCCTAAGTTGTCATACCTAAGAGTATTTAGATGCAAGTGTTATAAATTAAATACCAAAGCTAATCTTGGAAATTTTGATTCAAAAACAAATGAAGGTATTTTCCTAGGACATTCCCTCTAGCAAAGCCTATAGAGTCTTTAATAAGAGTTATATGGTTGTTGAAGAGTCTATGAATATTGTGTTTTAGTAAACTTGATCTTGGGAAAGGTTCACTTGTTGATAATCTTATAGGTAATTTTGAGAAATTAGAATTAGAGTTAACCTTAAGAAAGATGGATAAAGACCATGATGAAAGCAAATAATTAAGAGAATAAAATAAATCTCAACATCAACAAGTGAAAATCCCAAATCAAGATCTTTCTAAGGATTGGAGATTCTCTAAGCATCACCTAAAGGATTTAATCATTGGTGATACATCCAAGGGTGTAAGTATTAAATCTCAATTCAATTCTTTAGATTGTGTCTTGCATTTATTTCTCAATTTGAGCCAAAATCTATTGATGAGGCTCTTAATGATGAGAGTTATATAATTGCCATTCAAGAGGAACTCAATCAATTTGTGAGAAATAATATATGGGAACTTGTTCCTAAGCTTAAGGAATGCCTTATTGTAGGTTGTAAGTAGGCATTTAGGAATAAGTTGGATGAGCAAGGCTTCATCATTAGAAACAAGGCTAGATTAGTTGCCAAGGGATACAACCAAGATGAAGGCATTGGTTATGATGAATCTTATGCCCTCATAGCAAGATTAGAGGCCGTTAGGATTCTTTTAGCACATACATGTCGCATGAATTTCAAACTTGTCCAAATGGATGTTAAAAGTGCTTTTTTAAATGGTGTCATTGTGGAGGAAGTTTATGTTAAACAACCTCTTGGGCTTGAATCTCAAATCTTTCCAAATCATGTTTTCAAATTGAATAGAGCCTTGTATGGTTTGAAACAAGCTCCAAGAGCTTGGTACGAAAAGCTTAGTTTATTTCTTTTACAAAATGATTTTGAAATGGGGAAGGTTGACATAACCTTATTTGTTAAAAGGCACAATTATGATACACTTATTGTGCAAATATATATTGATGATATCATATTTGGTGCTACTAATGAATCTCTTTGTAAGGATTTTGCTTAGTGTATGACTAGAAAATTTGTGATAAGCCTGATGAGAGAGTTCAAATTATTCCTTGGCTTACAAATCAAAGAAGGGATTTTCATTAACCAAACCAAGTGCACAAAGGATATACTTAAGAAATTTAGCATGCAAGGATGCAAAGTAGTAAAGACACTAATGAATGCTACCATCAAACTAGACAAGGATGAATCGCATAAGGCCATTGATAAGAAGAGATATCAAGTTATGATTTGTTCTCTACTCTATCTTACTACTTTTAAACCTAATATCATGTTTAGTGTATGCATGTATGCTAGATTTCAATTTTGCCCTAAAGAATCACATTTTAATGTTGTTAAAATGATTTTTAAATATTTAGATGGTGCATTGCATTTAGGTTTATGGTATCCTAGAGATTCATCATTTAGCCTTAAAGGTTACTCGGATGGGGATTATGTTGGTAGTCTTCTAGATAGAAAGAGCACTTTTGGAACTTGCTAATTCATAGGAGAATACTTAGTGTCTTGGTTTAGTAAGAAGCAAGTTTTAGTTGCCTTGTACACCGCCAAAGCATAATATATAGCTACTGGTTGTTGTTGCACCCAAATTCTTTAAATGAAACAACAATTAAAGGATTAAGGCAAAATTGTTGATCACATTCCCATCAAATGTGACAACACTAGCACAAAAAATCTTTCAAAGAATCTCATCCAACACTTTACGAGCAAACATATGGACATTAGACATTACTTTTTTAGAGATCATATCTAAAATGGACATGTAGTGTTGGAATTTACAAACACCAATCATTAACTTGCAGATATTTTCATTAAATCTCTAAATGAAGAAAGGATGAACTTCATTAAGAGAGAGTTGAGAATGCTTGATGGAAGCTCCCTGAAGTGAAAATTTGATCTTTTATAATGCTCTTTTTGTGGTGTGTTGTTCCTCAATAATTATTTAGTATATGTGATGAATGTGTAATTTACTTCTTTGGAGGTCTTAATTTTTATGAAATTATGCCTTTTTATGCCAATTTGTATGAATTAAGCATGAATATATTAAGTGGATAACAACATAGAAGGTCAAATCTTATCTTTCCATGTTTTCTTTTCTTGCCTTGTAATTCGCAGTCACGATTTACAGGTACTTGTCAATTTATCTATCTCCCATCAATTCGCGGTCATTATTTTTAAAATTCAAAAGTTTTAAATGTTGACCCATCGGGTTAAAAGGATTTTTTATCTGTTACTTAAATATTTTGCAATTAGTGGTCGCGACTTGCAATTTGCTATCGCTAATTTCAGTAACTACCAAGCATTAACTGATTTGACTACCAACCGATGACACCCCCTTATTCAATGCATTTTTTACTATTTGTTACCATTTTAACACTTTTTCTTAGCCTATTTAAACCCTTGAAATAGTGTGTTAGCTCACATTTGTTATAATACTTCATCTCTTTTTATTCTTACTCCTTAAACCTTCTTCAAATCCTTTCTTATCTTTAATGGCCCCCCAAGGAAGCCTCTAGAGAAGAAAAAGGGAAAGCAATAGCCCAACCATCTGGTCGTTCTGCCTTTCACATGCTGAAAAGGATCACTAAGGAAGAAAAGGATCATTGCAAGGCCAATTCTTCCAAGATAATCCAACTAAACAAAATTCCCTTAACATTTCTCCTTGAATCACTTAGAATCAATAGTGAAATCTATGTCTATCTTTCTAATTTGGGCTAGAATGAATTCATCTTTTAAGATAAGCCTGGTTATGAAGAAATAATGTAGGAATTTATGTGCACAGTGATATTGAGTCGAAAACCAGAATCGCGAGCAGGTCAATATGGGTTGATATTCAGGGATTTTAGGGAACCATTTTTTATTACCTTTGAGCAAGTTTAATCTCTTCAATCTTCAAGTAAGGGATGACATTTCATTCATCATCTCCTCACTTGACATCATTTACTTAGAGTTGTAGTCCAAAATTTCTATCAAGTAGAAGAAACGCGACCTAAAAACCTCTTTAGCCAAATATATTTGAATCCCACCCAAGTGGCTTCTTCATTGTATCATCACCTTCTCTATCAATACAAGAGGTAATGGTAATGAAAAGGTCTCCTAAATAGACCTAGCCTTTCTCTTATGCTTAACTAAGAATAAACTTATCCAAATCAGACAGTACCTTGTGGATCAATTGATTCACATGGATAATAAGCCAAAGAGCCAATTTTTTCTATCCTCTCATGTAACTGCCATATATCATTATGTGGGTGCACTAAATGAGGAAAATGAGAAATTCCTCACTAAAAAATACTTATCATCCCATAACCTTCTGAACTTGCCTTACCTTATCAATGCCAAGGCCATACATCTTGATTCTTACACTTACACCTTGGGTGCATTTAGGGCTAAGAAGCTGGAAACTTCTCAAGCCTCAAAAAGGAAGAGGCTAGCCATTGAAGAGGGTGTTCCATCCATTCCTCATCCCTAACCAAAACGCAAAACCAAATCCTCTGCAATGTCTCTCTTCTCAATCAATAAGAAGCTAGACAAAGTGATAAGGATGATCAAGAGAAGATTTCTTTTACTCTCCCACCTCCATAGTGATTTGGTGGATCTTTAAGAGAAGGTAGGTGCTACTCCTTGCCACCTCCTTGATTTTGAGGATTGGGAGGACATTCCTGAAGAAAAGGATGATCAAGAGGTTGAGGAAGGTGATGAAGCTCGAGGAGGAAATAAAGAAATTAATGACTCATGAGACATTGATAGTTCTCTAATATTCTAGCTTGCTCTTAGCTTTTTAATATTTTGTTTATTTATTTTGCTTCTTCATGATGTATAAGTTGTGATCCCACAGTTGTTAATGGATATAAGTGTTGTTTCTTCTTTGTAATTGTTGCTTCCCATTTATGTGATTGCTCTATACATGTTTCATATACTTATTTATTCTTTGTGATTGATTCTATCTCATTTTATACTTCATACATTTGACATTCATGCACCTTCACTTCCATGTTTAAACTTTACCCTCTTTTTTATCTTGTCAAAGGGGGAGAGAGGGAAGTAGTAAAAGAATATGTATGATATATCATAAGGGGAGTATAAGTTAAGGATGAGCAATAGGAGCACTCTATTTCAAATTTATAAATCCTTAGCAAACTTATTGGATCAATAAATTTTGTTTAAAATCCTTCACCATCTCAACTTCACACTCATGCAATTCATTTTCCTTAAGTAAAATCAATCTAAAGTTATCAAAATTAAAAAGGGGGAAATTATTAAACTAGGTTGGTCAAACTTAAGTCAAAGGCTTTTTTTTTATCTTGACAATGAAGATTGATAAGTACTAATTTTTTTTTAAGTGTTGTTTTTACAGTTTATAAGTTAAGTTCTTATTAGAAGTTGGATGGAAGTCTAAATCTCTAACTTTGAGTAAGACATCAAAATTCGCTGTTAGGATCCTATAATTCACAATCACGATCATGCAACAAAGTTAGATGAAGTTAGGCTAGAAGAATTCACGGAGGATATCGCAGTCACGATCCAATCGAGAGAAACTTCAAAAACACACAAAGAGATTCGCAGTGGTATTTGCGTCTTGAGTTATTATCATAAATTTCATAGCTAAAATGAGGGAACCAAATCTACAACCATATCATGCCAAGTGTCTAAGGCAATCATTGTAATATCAAAATTCATTACGGCAAAGCATATGTCATGACCGCTACCCAAAAGAGTGCCTTTACCTTACCAAACAGAATGATTTGTGATTCTTGTCATGCTAAAGAAGAATATCAATCGCGACTGCAACTTTTGGTTGGTTGGTTAAACACAACAGCTATATTTCTTAGAGCACCAATGATAGAAAGACATGTGGACTAGCCGTTAGACACAAAATGGGGTTCTCTATTACAATTTCAATCATCCCAGTACAAATTGGACAATCACAAATGCGAAATGCCAGTCATGACCACGACTTCAATTTGACAAGCATTTAATACAAAAATATGTCTAGCTTACCTTAGAGATTTAGGTATAGTTTGTTAGTAACTTCTATTTGGTGGATGTTGCCTATAAATACTCTACCAAACATATATGAAAAAAAGAGAATTTCATTTATGGTAGCCAAACTCTTGCTAAATTGCTTCACAACTTCTTATTCTTTGATTGTGAGTTCTTATTGTCTAGTGTAAGCATTAAACACCATTGTATTTGGGTTGAGAGTTAGTCTATCTATCAAAACTCTTGAATAGGTTATAGTGTGAGCCTGTGTAAAACACTTGAGTGAGATTTTGTGTGAACCTTGAAACACAAATTGTAAGGGTTATGTGTGAGCCATAAAACACATTATACAAGAGCTTGGAAGTACCATTTTAAGTTGAGTGAAATACCCAATTGTGAAGAATTGGATAGTAGACGTAGGTTTGTTAACACCCGAATCACTATAAAGACCTTGTGTTTTTTCTCTCTACCTTTTCTCAATTCTCTAAACTCCTCATCTTCCCTTCAGATTTTTTAATCTCCCACCAATTCAACCTCCTTTCTTGTTGCACTAGGGATAACAACATTAAATCAAAAAACCCAACAAAATTGAAGGAAAATCTCTTCGTATAATCACAAAAAAAGTATTGGACTTTCACTCTAATTCCTAAAATTAAAGAATTAGTTCATTCTAGAAGGAGACAAAGAAACAAAGAAGAAAGAATCCACTGAATTGAATAAAATAATTTCCAAAAGAAGTGTCTTGCTAAACAACATCAATGAAAACCTTAACAGAAAACCCAATCTTCCTAAAAAAAATTTTCTTTTTATTTGGTGTAGTGTACTTTCCTCTCCTAAAATCCTACTTTTTTTCCATTATGAAATATCTATCCAAAATATGTCACACGTCACTTAAAAGGCAGCCTAAAATTAAATTTAAAATATGGATTTGACATCTTGCATGGTCCAATGCATGGGTCATGTTGTAGTCCATCCTCAATTTGCTAAATATGAATTTGCTCCTACTAGTTGGTCAACTCTGTGTCACTGCATGGTCTGATGCATGGCAAATGCAACACTACATGAAATCACAATTTCATCCTTTTTCAAGAAATTCCTTTACAAATAAAAAGAAATAGAAAATTAATGAATTTTAAAATAAAAATACTAAAAAAAAAAAAAGAAAAACTCCAAATTTCTAACCTAAAATATGTGCTTAAATTATTCCTATCATTCATGCACATCAATTTTAACCACATAATCTTTGTATACATGTCTACAAACAACATAAGTCCCAACTAGGGTACCCATAATTAACTCATCATCTAAAAGGCTTAACTTCTTATTAGCATGAATAACAAAAGAACTTAATACAAATAAATGGGTGGCACCTATATTAATGAGGCTAAGTACATCTCTACCAAAAATAGATAACATACTAGTCATAACTTTAAATGATGTCATTGCCTCTTTATATGTCCTAGTAAATACCCTGACTTAAGTTTTGGACCTATCAAGTTATGCACCTTACCTATGTTGAATAGAAGTAGCCCACTAGGCTTGATGGTACTAGGATTCACATCAACTATAAGTATACCCTATCATGGCACTGTTCCTTGTTGGTTCCTAAACATAATTGATTCTTGCCCAAAATAACTTATGAGAATAAAGGACAATCTCTTTTGATGTGTCCTAGCTCACCACACTCAAAGCACTGAGAAATATTCTTTCTACACTCTCTATCATGGAATTTGACACAAATAGGACACTAAGGAAAAGCTTGCCTTTGGCTAGCCCTAAAACTATCTCCTAATCCCTATTTTTGGACACTAGGTATATTGGCAATAGACTATTTCAAAGAATTCTGACTAGCTTGAGGTTTACCTCTCTATTACCCTAAAGTCATAAAGAACCTCTTACACTACCAAATTTAGGTTGAAAAGTATTAGCCCCTCTTTTTGTTGGTTTTTCCCTAAAGCTGTGAGATGAGCTCAAATTATGTTTCTTACTACTCCTTTGCTCATATTTATACTCTTCTTCTATTATCTTTTCTATCTCTAGAGTTGTCTTAATTATTGCTCTATACTTGAAACTGTTTTGGAGATATGTCATTTGTCTAGGGATCTTCACATGTAGTATCATACACAAAGTGATAAAGGTTTTTACAATTTAAATCAAACCAAATATCAAATCATTTTGAATTAAGTTAGGATTTGATTGATTCAAGTTGACTTATAGATCAATTTAAGATCAAGTCAAATTTATTGAATTTAAAATTATTTTAATTATTATGAGTTTCCTTTTAAGGACCAATTTGGTTTAATGATAGCAATCAATGGTGAGTGATTAGTGATCAACGGTTAGCGTTTAGATATGAGTAATCAATAAATATCAATTATTTGATAATTTAGTGATTAAATGTGTGGTTATATTATAAAATAACAAAAAAGATAATCATTTTTATCATTTAATTAATTTATATATTGATAAATATTGATAAATACAAGGTCAAAACTAAAAGTTTAAATGACCAATTTTTATATTCAAATCCTAGAAAAACTAACTTTTAGTGTTCAAATATATTTTTTAAACATTGAATAGTAGTTTTTAAATTAAAATATTGATCACTAATATCTATCAGCTACTCTTTTTTAGCATTTGAATGTTCAATCACTAAACATCAATAAACAAATACAAACTAAATAGATACTAAATTAGATTATAAACTAGCACCTCCAACTAACAATATTTTTCAAGAATTTGGGCTAATACAAAGGACATAAATGAGATTATGTTGAAATTTTGTTGCATGGACACTATAATAAATTTTACTTATTATGACAAAAATTTTTATGATGAAATTAATATTGTCACATCTATGGTATTGTAGTCACAAAATTAAAATTTATCACTATTCTCATAAAAATTGATTAACTGATGACAAAATAAAAATTTAACAAATGTTTTTATCAAAATAAATGAACATAAAAAAAATATGACAAAAAAATTTTCATTATAATGTTTTATCACAAAATTATAGCGCCAATTTTTTATGCCTATGAAATTATAAATAATGATAAATTAATTTTATTACAAGATTCTTTTCATCACTATATTTAATTAGTCAATAAATTAGTATAAAACTATATTATCATAATAAATAATTACTTATTGTGATAAAATAACTTGTCACAATATAAAAGAATAGAAAGACATTAAATTTTAGTGTAAGCAATATTGTCATTAAAATTTTAAAATCAAAAGTAAAAGTATATATAATGAGAAAATAATTTTGTCTCAATAGTCCTTTTGTCACATAATTATTAGGAGATTATTACAAAATTATTTTATCACAATAAATAAGTTTCTATTCCAAAGATGTCAAATTTTGATATATGAATTTTATTTTTTTATAACATTTAATATTAAAATTAAACCACAATTTAAGTATATAAAATTACTTTTTATTAACATAAAATTTGTATATTCTTAGAAATGCTAAATAATATGTCTATATCCAATAACTTTTTAAATACTAAATTAATTTTTGCTAATCTACAATAAATTATTGATATTTTACTATTTGAAAGTGATGTTTTGAATTTTATTAAATTTTGGATTGTAAATTGATAAATATTATATTGCATCTATAAACTTATAATTGAATATATTATAATAATTTTGAACTTGAATAAAATAACTTAATATTTCGTATTTTTTATTAATTTTATTTTGAATAATAATTATTGATTAAGTGAGAGTTAATGAATACTCTAAGAACTATAGTATGATGAAGTTAAATAATTTAAAGTCCATATTATGATAATTAATTGATTTTAAGAAAGATATGAACAATCACACATCAAAACTCTATCATTAAACGTATTGACTATGGAAATTCACAATTAGGAAGTGTCTCGATCCATATCGTTTCAATGTAAGAATGGGCCTACATCATATCAATCAATATGTGTAAATATTATAAGGTCAAGTCATAAGGTAGAAGACAAAGTTGTAATAAGATATATTATCTTAAAATGAGTATGAATTTTGTGACAAAATTATTTGCCATAAAAATTTTATCACTATAAAATCTTTTATTGTGATTAATATATCCGTCAATAGAGTTATATGCTACTATGACAAAATATAAACTATCATAATAAATATATTAAGATAATGTTGTTTGACAAATTTGATGATAAATTGATTTTATCATTATGATATATTTATAGTGATGAATTTAATATGATGTGACAAATTATTTTGTAACAAGGTATTAAATTTCTTGTGGTAAGAAGAAGATTAGAAATGATAGAAAATGATATGCTTTTTCATTTTTAAACTTGAGCTTTACTTGAATAGACATGAGTAGAGGTGGTGTGTTTTGGTTGAATTTAAAATTTTGATATGAATTCGAACAAACTCAAAATGATTCAAACTCAAAATAATTTAAAGAGTTTTAGATCAAGTAGAATTCAGGTCAATCTGATGGGTCAGAACAAGACTGATCCAAACAAGTCAACTCATAAATCAACTAAATTATTCCGATGACAATATAAAGAAAAAAGATATATTTTGTTATTAAATATATATAGGATAGAATAATTAAAGTAAAATAGAAAGAAATTTATTTTTTAAAATCATTAAATTATTTAATTAAATTCAAATTCAACTTTATTTTTATTTTTATTTGAAATATAATGATTACATTTTTTTAACAAACTTACTTTTAGTTTTACTATTCCTTTTCATGCACCTAAATTATAATTGATGCATATTAAAAACTTAACATCAAGATATTGTGATAAAATATTATGAGAAAGAGTTTATATCATAATTTATTTTATGTGCTTATTTATTATGATAAAAAAATTTAAAGTAAAAAATTTGTCACAAGTTTACTTATTTTTTATAATAATTATGATAAATTTAGTTTTTATCATGATAAAATTAAATATTAAAATAAAATTAATTTTATCACAATATATAAATTTTTTTATAGGGAGTGATTTGCTTTAATTATACACTATATGCTTGTATGTAGATTAATTTAAATTATTTGAATGCAATTTTGTATGAACTTAATTTATTATTTGTTTTTAATTATACATATAGTTATTTAAGTAAAAAATAAAATATATTTAATTTATTAAACATTTTAAATGAAAATACAAATTTTTAATCAAGGTTTGTATATGTAAAATATATCTAATTAAAAATAATATTTTTTAAAATTATTATTTTTCTTAATAAATTATAAAAATATTACATAAATAATAAAAAATCTAAATAGAAATTTATTTTTTAAAAAAAATTAAATAACAAATGATTCAATCCATGTCGTTTTGATTCAAAATATTATTTTTAGGAATAAATTCAAAAACTCGACTTGAAATTCTTTTTATTTGCAAATTTGATAAGTGATTTGAACTCATCTAGAACCCAAATGATCCAAACTCAACTCAATCCAAAAACATCGCAATTCAAAAATAATTCAATCCGAAAATGATTCAACTTAGAATGAACTCACCAA
The DNA here is from genome assembly GCA_949677035.1 of Omphalea diandra. Classification (NCBI taxonomy): domain Eukaryota; kingdom Viridiplantae; phylum Streptophyta; class Magnoliopsida; order Malpighiales; family Euphorbiaceae; genus Omphalea; species Omphalea diandra. Next base: position 5,546 of record CATIWR010074473.1, on the reverse strand, counting down.
TCTATTTACCGCTTCTATACATAAGCTTATTGTTCATGACCCGGACTGAGATAATGGATTGGATCTGTGCTAAAGAGAGGGTAGGCATAAGAAGAAGGAATCAATTATTTATGCCTAGCTTTTTATGATATACTTTGGTGATATAGAAGAAGTGACAAATGGGCTATAGGATTAGGAAGGTAAACCATCAGGTTACAGCTACTTTGAAGCCACAACAGAAGAGAAAAGCTAGGGATCCTGTCTTGGTGTTCATTTAGTGCATATGTTGAATAGTCTTGGTGTTCATTTAGCGCATATGTTGAATATTTCTCGTTTAATGTTTGTCAACGATTCCATCTTTTACTAAAAAGCAGCTCTCAAGGCAGTGCAACTAAAGACCAACACCAATAAAGAATACCAAGAAAAAAAAATCTCAATTTGCATAATCATATGCTAGATATTGCAGGACATGTGCATTGAAAACTTGATTCATGGATTGATTTTATTGATTTGATTTAAATTATACAAAATAATTAAAATTATATTAAAATTAAAATTAAAATAATTTTTTATTTTTTAAAATTCAAATTAAAAGTCACTAGATTTGTATTCAAAATTTGAAAAATAACATAAATTCATTTCTACGTATTAATCTAATGACTCAATCCATAATTTAAAATGATATAATTTAAATTTATGGGAACAAAGGCATGACCCCAAATGATGACTAAAAATTAACCTAATTTAAATTTATTTGACTAGAGCCATTAAATTGATTTGACCAGAGCCATTTGTCACCTCCAATAAAATCTTGAAAAAGGAATTTTCAAACTCTTTTGGATTTCATTACATACAATTTATAGCTATTATGGAATGCTACAACAAACAGGTGTATATATTTGCTAGGATATTTGCACATAACACATGAAGAATATTTGAAATGGTCAGTGTGTAAGAATTTGTAACTAAGACTTCAAAGATGTGGAATGTAATTAATTTTGTGAGGTGTTCAAATGATTGTTTGAATTCTTTCCGTTGTACTAAAAGCATAATTTATGCTTTTTTTTAATTTATGTTTTTAGGAGTTTGTGAGGCACGATGAAGAATATTTAGGCTGTCTTTCCGTTGTACTAAAAGTATAATTTATGTGAAGCAAGGACAACAAAAAAAAAAAAAAAAAAAAAAAAACAAATGTATTGTAACTATGGGTGCTATCTGGGAGAAATTCTTAAATAAATGAATTTTGTTTGCCCCAAAAACAAAAAAGTAATGGTGATATTCCATAATTTTGCCAAAAAGCATTGTGCATTCGCAACACATAATGAAGGCTAAACTCGCTCAATCAGTACACCCCGTAAGTTTAACGGGACCAACCACTCTTCTGATTACACATATTGACTATCCACAATTTAACCCAGTTGTATTCTGATCCAACGTGAATTCATCCCAAAAAAAAATTTTGATATAAATTTGATTTAAAGAGAATTTAAAATGATTTTAAAAAAATTTAGTCAAACTTCATTTAATAATAATCTGCTCTGTGGATGCATTGGCAGAACCAGTGAGGGCTGAGGGGAGACTCCACCCCTCTCTGGCTGCCGGCGAGACATGGAGGGGAGTTGGAGGCGTTGGTTCAGCCCTTAGCCATGTGAGAAAATCTCTAAGAGGGGGCGCAACGAAAAAATAACCCCCTTCCCTAAAAAAATTTTTTTTATTTTACTCGTTAAAAATGATGTCATTTTGAGTAAGTGACAATTTTTTTAGTTAGTGACCAAAAAAACAGGGAAAAGACCTGTTTTAGGGTCTCTCATGCGTCTCTCTTCCCAAACAAAAAAACAGATTTTTCCCTCACAACCCAAATCCCTTCTCCCCCAATTTAAAATTTTTCATTAAATTTTCTCCTTTTCCTTCAAAAAATATTTAAATTACTTTTTAAAATTTTATTTTTCATTAATTTTTTTGACTAAACTATCAAATATTTGAAGAATTTGCACTTCAATCAAAGGTGAATTTTAACCATTCTTTTTTTGTTTTTTTTATTTTTTATTTTTCCCATATTTTCATATTTTAATTCACTTAGAGTTATATGAAAATTATGACATTCACTTCTTTTCCGTTCATATTTCTTAAAAATTGTGAATTGATTGAATTTGAAATAAAAATCCTAATTTAGAAATAGAAAATTAAAATTAAAAGTATATTGTGAATTAGGAACTCTAATTTAAATTAGAAATATAAATTTTAAATTAAAATATATTGTGAATTATGAATTAGGAAATAGAAATAGAAAATTGATTGTGAATTAGAAAATTTAAATTAAAAGTATATTGTGAATTTATTATAAATTAGAAATAGAAATTTTAAATTAAAAATATATTGTGAATTATAAATCCTAATTGATTTATTTATGAATTAAAAATATTGTGAATTGGATTGAAAATTTAATTGGTTTGTAAATTATGAATTGTGATTGAAAATTTATTATTTTACGAATTGTGATTAAGTAACTTGAATTTATTTTGATTGTTTATCTATGGTATAATATGAAGAAGTATTTTAAATGAACCCACAGTTTTGAGTTTTCGAATGAGCCTAATGTTTCTGAAGGGAGTAATAGTAGAAAACAATCTCATGTGGAATTAATTCAGATGATGTTGTTAGTGATTTGGGATTGCATAAACCAATTGATGAGTTTGATGTTGCTATTAGAGATCAAATTCGAAGAGATTACTTGACTAGGGGCCTTGTCAACTCCTTGGCCATAATTATCCAAAAATTGAGTTTGGTAAACAAGTGAGAAATTTTCGAGATGGTTAGTTTAAAAAGTTTGTATGGTTAGACTATAACATATCAAAAGATGCGACATTTTGTTTTTGGTGCTATCTTTTTAAAAGTTAAAATAAAGGTGGTTGATTTGCAAAGGATGACTTTATCAAAATAGGGTTCAATAACTGAAAACAAGGCATTAGAAAAATCCAATGAACATATTGATTATGTGAATAGTTATCATAATGATACTAGAATATAGTTTGAGTTTTTCAAGATCAAAGACATAGTGTGGCAAATATGTTAGAAGCATATAGACGCGAGATGGAGGTTGCTTATCGCACCCGTTTAACAGCGACGTTAGATGTGATCCACTTCCTTTTGAAGCAAGGTTTTCCTTTTTCATAGACATGACAAATCAATTAGTTCTTTAAATGAAGGCAATTTTCTTAAGTTACTTGAATGGTATAGTCAATGAAATAAAGATGTTTCCATGGTAGTCAATGAAAATACTTTTGGAAACAATCAAATGACTTCTCTAAAAATTCAAAAAGAACTAGCACATACTTCTACCGCGGAGATCACATTTGTCATCATCAATGATATTAGGGACAATATTATTTCTCTTAAGGTTGACGAGTCTCGAGATATTTCAATGAATGAGCAAATAAGAGTTGCTTTAAGATTTGTAAATAAACATGGACTTATTATTGAATGGTTTCTTGTTATGATGCATGTGCATGACACTACCTCCATTTCTTTAAAGAATGTTATTGATGCATTATTTGCAAAACATGGATTATCAATATCCAGATTGAGAGGTCAAGGATGTGATGGGGCCTCAAATATGCAAGGCGAGTTCAATGGATTGAAGGCTCTCATATTGAAAGAAAATCTTCATGCAAGGTATGTCCATTGTTTTTTCTTATCAACTCAAGTTAATTATTTTTGTTGTTGCCATGGGAAACTCCATTGTGAGTGAATATTTTAGCTATATTCCTATGATTGTGAATATGATTAAAGCATCATATAAAAGAAAAAATCAACTTAGGCAGATTGAACATTATAAGATGGTTACTTTGTTGGAGAGTGAAGAGATTACTAAAGGAAAAAGGCAAAAATCAAGAAACTAGTTTAACAAGACTAGAAGATACTCATTGGAGATCACACTACATGACATTTCTTCATCTATCCTCTATATGGAATTCAATGATAGAACTTTTGAAAAATATACATGATGATGGTACTTATGATGACAATAGAGGTGTTGTTATGGGTTTGATTAACAGGATGAAGAATTATCAATTTGTTTTTGTGTTGCACTTGATGAGGTATTTACTAGAAATTACACATGAGTTGTCACTTGCCTTATAATAAAAGGATCAAAATGTTATACAAGCCATGAATTTAATTGATACCATGAAATTTCAGCTACAAGACTTTAGGGAGGAAGGATAGGAGATACTTTTGGATCAAGTCAACACATTTTGTGAGAAGAACGTGATCATAGTGCCTAATATGAAAGATAATATGATTACTCGTGGTCATGGTAGGCATAAATGGGAAACCATTACCAATTTTCATCATTATCATGTGAAAATTTTTTGTCAGATATTCTCCATAAATTCTATTTCATTATATTTGTTAAGGGATTTTACTTTTTATTAATTATATCATTATTGCAATATCAGGTTGTTGATTTAAGTATACAAGAGATGAATAATCATTTCTCAGAAGCAAGTATGAAGTTACTCATTTGCATAGTATGTCTTGATCCAAGAGATTCTTTCTCACAATTTGACCTTCTTAAGCTACTCGTCTTACTGAATTATATTTAGAAGACTTTAATTATTGATCGTTTAATGCTTGAACAACAACTTCAAACTTATATTTATAATGTGAGGCACAATCCTCAATTTTCTACAATTAGAGAGTTGGGAAGTCTTACTCACAAGATGGTTCAAACTAGCAAAAATATAATTTTTCCATTAGTTTATCACTTGATTGAGTTGGCATTGGTTTTACCCATTACGATTGCTTTTATTGAAAGGGTCTTTTCTGTAATAAAGATTGTAAAGACTGACCTGTGTAATAAAATGAAAGACCCATAGATGAATGAAAATCTAGTTGTATACATTGAAAAGAAGACTTTCGTAACAATTGAAAATGAGCGAATTTTGCAACATTTTTAACAGATGCAAACTCGCAGGATACAATTGGCTTCTCTTAATTGCATGACCAATACTAACATTTCAAGTGTCAACCAATAGCCACTTTTTGATTTGATAAATACTTATACCTGTCGTTTCGATCCTTTAATTATTAAATACTTATTTAATTGCATCGAAAATTTTTTATATTTAATAGTGAGAGAGCTCCTTAAAATAATCTATGATTCTGCCACTGCATGGATGATCCCGAATTAATCTAATCATGACTTGAGCAACATATCAATTTGAATGATTTAATTTAACTTATTAAAATATATAAATTTTATTTAAAAATTAAAATAATATTTTATTCCTTTAAAAAATTAAAATTATGAGTAACATGATCCACTTAAAATTTTAAAAAGGCTTGAATTTTTTTACACTTCAATATGAGGACTTGACTCAAGTTGCCTCCAATTTGAACCCTTCTAAAAAAAGAGGTAACTTGAAGTCATATATATATATATATATATATATATATATATATATATATATATATATATATATATATATATATGTGTGTGTGTGTGTGTGTGTGTGAGATAGTTATTTGTGTTTTTATATATAGATATAGAGAGCACGACAAAGAAC
>CATIWR010074436.1:0-38165 GCA_949677035.1 Omphalea diandra | reverse complement strand
ATATATATATATATATATATATATATATATATATATATATATATATATATATATATATATATATATATATATATATATATATATGATAAATTAATAAAAATTATTTTTAAAATTTAAAATTTGAGCAATAGCACAATTTTTAAATTTTTCACAAAATCACATCGTTTTAAATTGAACTGTTTGATCCAATTTTTTGTTTTGGGCGATTTTTAGTTTTAACCAATTTTTCAAGTGACTGATTTTTCATAATGAGCCGAATTGGACTACTAGGCAATTCTTTGATTAGTCAACTCGATCTTGTTCTAAAAGTACTTATTACAACTACTCACATATGTATGTATATAGTTTGCAATTATCTGTCAATTTTAATTTTTATTATTAAGTACTTAATATTATTTATTTAATTACAATTATATTACATAATATTAAATATATGAATTAATAGGTAATTTTTTATTACTACTACCTATTAATTTTGTCTTATTATAAAATATTTAATATTATTTGTTTAATTCATGTGAAGAATTACTTCGATTAAATTTAATAATTTTTTTTAAAAATTATATCACATAAAATAAAAAAAATATTACTTAATAGATAATTTTTTATTACAACTATCTCCATACAATAGTTATAAACTTTAAGAAATTCATTTTATGATTTATATGTTTGATAATAATTTTTTATAACATAATAATATTAAATTTATTTAAAGTTTATTATTATAATTATATCTTGCAATACGCAAGTTCGTAACTAATATATATATATTAATTTTAGTCTCAAAACTTAATTTTAAATGAGCATTTGTCATTTGTAAAGTAATTGTATTAATAAAATAATATCTTTTATAAGTAATAATATAATATATTTTTATTTTACTATGTGATAAATAAGATAATAATTAAATATTTAGTTTTTTCAATCAATTAAAAGAAAATTTAAAAAGTTTAACAACATAAAAAAAATTTTCACATTCACAATAATGTACATTTAATTTTATCTATAAAAAAATTTAAAAAATTGATTAATAAAAATGCCAAATTATGAATTTTCTTATTTTTATATCTAAAAATTATGTAATTATTAAATTTTATTATATTGATTTTATTTTAATTATTTATTTTATTATTTTTTATTGATAATAAATTTTTATAAAATAATATTATATTATAAAATAATAATAAATGTAAATATTATTCATATATTAACTTTATTCATTTAGTTAATTGTCTGTGGTGTGGGGAAAGACAGCTGGAGACAAGTACCACATATCGAAACCTAAAGTAGAGCCACGCTTCGTGATAAAGAAATTAGAAGAAATTACCCCCTCCATCTTTTTTTTTTTTTTTTTTTCTCCCAAAGACATTTATTTTCTCTATTTTATAAAAGGAAATTTTTATACACTTCTTGTTTCTCCTCAATGACAATACCCTTTTTCTTCTTTCTTTTATTTTTCTCTCTTCCACAATTGTTCAATGATTTTTAATATATGCGATTCAATTTTTTTTAAAAAAAAAGTTAATGTCATTGATATTCTTTTTTTAAATATCCATTAAATTCAAAGCCAACACATTAATGAGAATAGCGACGTTGAAAGAAAAAAAAATTTAGATGAAAAATAGTTAATAAATGAATATTTTTTAATTAAAAATCAATCATAAAAATGAGAAAATTATTTTTATTAGAGATTAAAAATGATATTTGTATTCTAGTTGTTCTTTTTTGTTATTGTTTTATTGATGATTCCATATACTCAAAATAAAATTAAAATAAATATTTTTTAAAACTGTTTTTGTACTTAATTTTTAAAATATTTTTAAACTAAAAATTAGTAATAAAGAGATAAAAAAAAATTGTGTTTGTTAAAGATTAAAGATGATACTTAAATTCTAATCAATATAAAGATTAAATATGATACTTAAATTCTAATCAATATTGTCGTAATCGCAAGTTAGATAGTACAATTTTACGGGTTAAAATTAATCAAACGGGTTAACACATACAAAATCTCAGGCCTAGTAAAATCGAGATGAACTCATGGTCCAACTCGGTAAAATCGCTAGAATCGCGAGTTGGGCTCCGTTTTTACCAAGTGCAAGTTGCAGGCATAATGTGCTTCTATATCTCTCAACCTATGGGCTTTTGAAGTGAAAAATCCAACCCAGCCCATATGCATGACTCAAGGATCTCTAATGCATAACACGATTAGGGATTTGATGACCCAACCCAAATTCTCTCCTCAGCTACAGAAACGATCTGCATCATTTATGCTCAACCCAACTTTTGTTGATGTTAATCGACTCTAATTTTGCTGCTACTGCTCGCCTCCACTTGCATGATCTACTCGCTTTTCTCCTACGTCCTGAAGAAGCAACAATAGGTTTCTTCCTTTCGACTGGTAGGTACTATTTGTTGCTCTTTATTTTTATTTCATTGGTTGTTTTTGGTAATTGAATGGGATCTATATCCGAAGGAGTTCCTATACGATGAGGGAGTGGTTGAAATGTGGGACTTGTTTTCATTAAGGATGACGTTGGGAAGAACAGGGCGAATTGCAAGAATTGAAAAGGTCTGTTGCCATTTCTACTTTGACAACTGAACTGACCAAAGAACAACACTGATTCTTTCGTAGAAAACTAATGTATTTGCTCAATTAGTTCATGTAATGTTTATTGGTGATGTGTTAACGTTGTTAATGGACCGCTACTTTTATAACCAAATATCCATTTTAATGATGTCTTAACATGTACGATTACGGTATTGGTTTGCCTGAAATTTTGAGATAGTATGACTGGTCTCTAGTTTGTATATTTTTCATGCATTTCAATCCTATACATGTCCGCATATCAGGTCTTCCTTCTTTGATTTTTGAGAATGTATTACGTATGAGATTCATAAAAGTTCAGTTGGAATCCATTTTAATGGTGCTAAATATCATTGTTCTGTCATCTGCATTGGTTTTAACTTCTAATATTGTTGTTTTATGTTATTTTAGTACAATTTAATATTCAAGTTCCTTTTCATGAATTATTGCTCAAAAGAAAGTGTGTGTTTGCATTTGTAGATGTTTTGCTACTCTTTCAAATTCTGCCATTTAGCAAATGATATGTTATTTATATTTTTATATAAGTAGAATTTAATTTATATAAAAATCTATTTATGTTTTGTAGATGTATAATTAGATTTTAAAGGATATTTTGTTATGTTGTAAAAGTTTACAATTTTACGATTCTGATTTTAGGGATCTTTACCAATTTTAGGGTGGAAAAGTGAGTTTGACAACCTTGATTCTAATTGTTATTATTTTTCTTCTGTTTTTAATAAATTATTTCATAAACCAAAAGTAAACTCAAAATAAAACTAAAATAAGTATTTTTCTGCAAATTGTTTGTAAACGTTTTACTTTGTAAAAAGAACTAAACACAAACACAGTCTTCCATATCCATCAACTTGATTTTTTCTCTCTTTTTATAACTGATTTTAAGTTTAAATACGTTCATTTTTAATTATTTTTCATCCACAACAAATCAAAATTCATGATTTTTTATTCTAAATAATAAAATAAAATATTAAAAATCATATTAAATTTGTTTAAAAAGGTGAAATATATATATAATGAATAACTAATTTTTGTTGATTTGATTAGTGAAAAAACTTGAATGAGCTTGGAAAACAACTGGAAGAATAAGTTTGAAACTATTTTATTGTTTAGATCTATTAAGAGACTTAAATAACTATGAGAAGCGGTTCAAGCATATATTGGGGTAATTTGGGGAGCGAGTCGGTTTTTTGAGAAAGAAAGATAGCCAACGCATATTTGGCTTTAGTTATTCCAAAATTGGTGTTTCTGTACAAAGGCTAAGAAATTATAGATTTCGCTGGCAAGTATCTATTGGGCCACGTCCGGTGATCAAGGCTGACTGAGCCGTGACAAAGTGTAATGCCACATGACATATAACCATTGGAATATCCAACCCTTGAACCACATAACGACTAATTAACCAACAATATTTGTAAAGTTATTTTAAGACCAAACGACTAATTTTTGAATGCTATAATACTAAGAATGTGTTTACTATAAATCAATTATTTAATTTTTATAAAGCTTATATATATATATATATATATATATAAAATTTTATTAAATTTTAAAATTAAATTAAATTATATCAAATTTAATAAAATTAACAAATGAATTCTGAAACTATAAAATTTTTTATTATAATAAAAATATTCTTAATTAAAATACTTTTTCTCACTTTATTTTCTTTATTTCTTCCACTCTCTCCCCTCTTTTTTTCTTTTTTTTTTTTTTTCTATTCTCTCTGCTTTCTTTTTATATTTTTTTTATATTTACAAAATTAAAAAAATAACACAAGAATAATTTTATAAAATAAAATATTTATTGAATTTTATACTTAAACTCAATACAAAATTCATTTCATTTACAATAAATTCTATTTTTATTTTACAATATACCAAATATACAAATTCATTTTCAAATAAATTCTATAAGAAATTTATTTGTAAAAAACACTATATAAAAGAAAAATTCCATGAACATACCAAATGTTATTAAACTATTCTCACATGCTTATTCTGAGTGTTTTTCAAGCTAATTGAGTTGATTTTTATAAGGTGCATCACTGCGAATAAAATTTTCTTTAAACATCATCTCATAATATCATGTGAGATCAGTTTAATACTTAGATTGGATTGCTGTATTATTTAGATTTAATTTGGGTTCAGTACATAAGTTGAGGATGACTTGATTTGCACACTGAAGCAAGTTAACGAATTTAATCACATAAAAACTAGCCTTGTAAAAACTAGTAGAAGTCTTGGATGGATAATACTGAATCTTGATAATTTTTTTTGTAAATTCTTGTTTATACATCATTTCTTTATTTGTATATTGAAATTAATTAAATTTTGCTAAAATTGATGAAATCTCAATAATAGACACCATATATCCATGCTGGTTATCCAGCAGCTATCATTTTCTTGAACACTGTTGAATTCTGTTGGGTGTAAATGTATTTATATGTAACTCGCATATTGGAACTTTCAACAAAAACAAAGAGCTGCCATAGGCTCCGTCAACATCTTCCTATCTTCCATTGTTGAAGATTCTTCTTTTGCGTACATGTATGTACTACAAGAAGCCTTTTTGAATTCAAGGTATTTAACAGCCATACCGCTAACTGGATGAATGAATGACTAAAAGAAGAATATATACATGCAATGCTCCAGCTAGCTAAGCCAGGCCAGCCATTTTATTGATAAGATGGTTCATACCCTGCGCAGTTTAAGCTCAGTGCGTGTTGAGAGTTGGTCTGCTCCCCCACCAAAACGTATGCTTAGTTCTTGGATTATAATTCAATCCATACATACAAGCAGTTGTCCATTCTCTTCCATTCCGCTTCAAATAGTTGAAATATTTCTCTTTTTATTTAAACAATTTAAATAAAAAATTCACATTTCTTTTCTGGTATATTTGGTTATATTAACAAATGAAAAATGAAATGATATTTTAAGATTTTAATGTTTTTACATGATATATCCACATATAAGAAAAAATAGTGATACATTTTACGTGTTTTGAATCACATTCTTAAATTTTTAAACTAAATTATGATATCAAATATGAAAATAAAATTAAAATTATATTCTATTTTCATTTTTAGATATATCAAATATGCTCCTAATTGTAGGCACTAACTTTCTTCTTATCCATTTTTGTTTAAAAAAAAAAAAAAGAAAACCCTTTTGTTCTCATTAATTAGTTATTTAATTTAGTGATAAGATAAAATTATTTAAGAATTTTATCAATTATAAGACGTTAGCATAAGTTATTACCAGCTATTAACTATATATCACTATTAACTAAACGAACTGTAATTAATCAAAGAAATAAGCATCCCACCAACAAAAAAAAAAAAAACAGATAATTAACTTTCTCTTTTATTGTTATTTTTTCAACGAAAAGAAGTTACGCCTACCGTTTAGTTTGGCAAGTCAGGCCCTAAAAATGTATCATGTGATAAACTGATGATAATATAAACATGTCAAATGAATTTTTTCATGCTACATCACTTTCTTTGTGACAAACTGAAGTATAAAGGAGCTAAAAGCCAAAAGGATTCTTTTATTGGTAAATTAAAATATGGAGAAAAAAAAAATAAACAAACAAAAGCTACTGTCTTAACCCCACATGCAAACCTTCCCCCACCACAATCCCAAATCTTGAAAAATAAATGGCAAAAAAAAGCAACTACAGCATACGAGCCATACAAACTTTTGATGGCAAAAGAGAGGTATATTAATAATGCATATGGATATGGATTAGCGACTCCCTGCTTGGTAAAGAAATGCAAGGGCGTACTTGTCGCCAGGTGCGATGTAATAATATCATCACTTTGTGAAATATGGTTGGAGAGTAAATTTTGCTTTTATGTAACTATCAGATTTCAGAATGGAACCAAACCTGTTTATCAGACTAATGAAATTTAAAATTAATCAATAATTGATTGAGTTTAAAATCAAATACTTATAAAATCGATTAAAATTGAAAAAATTGCTCAAAATCCAAAATTGGATTAACCCTGTGTAATCTAAAATTACTTCATTTTGTAAAAAATTTAAAAATTTTAAAAAATTATACTCTTTTACTCAAATTTTAAATTTTAAAAAATAGGTTTTATTATTTGATTATATTATATGTTTTTCTAATTTTTAAGTATTATGTATATTTTTTAAACAAATTAAAAATTCTCCTTATTGAACTAGATCGATCGAAAAATCACCATGTTAAACCGAACCGATCAAATTGATTAAATCGAAAACTGATTAACTGACCAGTTCAAAGTCTACTCTAGTTTTAAAAACATTGGTAACTATAGGATATGTGATAATAAAATACATAATATAAATATAATAATACATAAATTATGCGTTAATCCCAATATTATGTAATAAAAAATAAATACTAAAAATATTTAACCATGATTAATTTGTTATTATTAAGATTGTATTTGAACTGTCAAATTCATTGATATGATTATAGAGAATAAATTTAAAGTTTAAAATTTAATTAAAATACATAAAATAAATAATGATAAATGTGAAAATTATGTATTTATTTATGAAATGCATTTTTTAATGCAAATATAGTATAAGTCTCGTCAGCGAGGACATCTTTATTTTTGTTTCTCTGTTATAACACGGGCAAATGAATTGAAGCACTTTATACTGTATAATCAAGTAAACGATGTATTCCTTTTATCATGTTCATATAATTGAACACCTTTATCATACTAATTCAAATGGGAAATTTTCACTCTCCACACCTTTTTTTTTTTTACTTTTGAAAAGAGTGTAGTCCATATGAGTTAGCTCTTATTGACACTTGTCACTAGAGGTGAGCAAAAATCGAATCAAACTGAAAAAATTAATCGAATCAAGTTAATTATGTTCGATTCGGTTTTAATTTTTTTAAAAAAAATTATATTTTTAGTTTTTGGTTCAGTTTTTTAGATACCAAAATTCTTAATAAATTAAATCAATTTTAATTGAATCAAATTTAAAATACATGTAATTTAATTAAATCAAAACGAACCAAATTTTTTAATTTGATTCAATTTATAAACATACAAATTTCGATTTAATCGGTTCAATTAATTTTATATTTTTAAAAATTTCTATTCGATTCTATTTTAAATATATAAAATTTAATTTATTTGATTTTGATAAAAAAATCCAACAGAATTAACCGCGGTTTACTCATCCTAACTTATAACAATTCATTCAAATAATACCCAAAGAGAGGGAGAGAGAAATCTTCTTGTAATAAAATTTCATTTGTCTGACACGGCTGCATCGCCCCTTTAAAATATGCTCTACCCATCCCTCTATTCTTCAACAACCCATCCCTCCCAATAAGCGTCTCCAGACACCACAGAAGATGAGCACAGACCAATTTTCATCTTCATGTAGCCATGCAGATGATGACTACTTTGACATGGAAGTGAGCTCTTCTTCCTCTAAAAACTTCATTTGTTTATCTATTAGTTCTCCACCACAAAGTAGGGAGTTTGAGTTTCAGATGTCTTCAGTTGCGCTTGATAGAGAAACCGCAACTTCCCCAGCTGATGAACTATTCTACAAGGGCAAACTCCTTCCTCTCCACCTCCCTCCTCGCTTGCAAATGGTTCAAAAACTCCTCCAAAATCCCTCCTCCACCACCACCACCACCAATACTTTTGAAGAACACTATTCTATTCCCGTAATTACTCCTAGCTCCATCACGCCTTTCACTAACACCACCACTACCACTAACAACCCATTGGAATCTTGCAATATCTCACCTTCAGAATATTGCAGGGTTAGCTGTGAACTAAACCCAGGTGACTATTTCTTTGAATTATCATCTGAATCTAATAGCTTCAATGGATATAACCATCCCATAAATAAAAAGTCTTGGACCAAGAAGTTGAAGCATTCCTTTCTGGGTCAAAAACTCAAGGCTTCAAGTGCTTATCTAAAGTCTTTGTTTAGCAAGTCTAATTGTGTTGATGAATATTCCTGCACTAAAGAAGCTGACAATGAGGAACCAGAAGCCAGCTCAAAAGGCAATAAGTACATGAAGGTAGCCAGGAAAAACTCATTTAGTGAAGCTGATAGCGAGACATATAAGATAGCAAACACTCTCATGAAGAGCATGGAAAAAGAGATAGGTCCTGATATCTTTCATAGCCAAAGGAGGTCTTTCTCGGGAGCGTTTCAAAGTTATTCCACAACTAAGTCCTTATCATCTTCATCTGGTTCTTCATCATCGTCATCCTTTTCATTTAGTCCATCGAATGGATATATTGATTTTCAGTTGCTCAAGAGAAGTAGCAGTGCGAATTCAGAGATAGAGGGCTCAATTGAGGGAGCAATTGCCTACTGTAAAAAATCTCATCAGCAGTTGTTTTGCGCGAGAAAGGCAGCAACAGAAGTTGGGGTTTGTTCATTGTCCGCTTCAGGAGTTGTTGCTTGTGGGGATAAAGAAAGGCCTAAACTCTGCAGTATATAATGGTAAGACAAGGTCAATGAGATGGAAAATCTTACATTTGAGAGTAGTAAATTAAATTAAAGCTTGGGGAATTTCTTCATCAAGAGGTCTCACGTTGGGAAAACAAAATGTATGGAAAGGGAAAGAAGCTAGTATGATTTTGAAGTTGAGTGATTCCATTGTATATTATCTTCAAGAGTATTTTTATTTTGCTTCCTTATTTGGAAGTCTTTCCCCCTAAAAACTTTGAACTTGCACAAGTTTTATATGAAGTCACTTAAGTAATTAATATATATTATATTTGCTTGAAATGTTTCTTTTTCTATTTTTATTCAGAGGTTCAAATTCTGAAGCCTCTCATTAGATTAATGCGTCAATTTGAATATTCTTTTTTTAAAATCTCTATTAATTAAAGTGTAAAGTATTCCAGAATTTATCAAGCTTGCCACTATTGCGTTTGAGAAAAATCTTTTATATAAGACATTGTTCTGATGATGAGTAACTATTTGCCCATTTGGACTCTTTCATTGAGATTTGACAAAAAGGACCAAATACGATATCATATGAATAATATGATGCCATTTTAACGGTTTAACGCCGACCAAACGGATTAAGAAACGTAACTATCACTACCAAGGTGTTAAGCAAAGTTACTAAGATTTTTCTAGCTCCAGATGTAGTACTTTTTCCCTTTTTTAATCAAGAACCATAGTGTCCGCCCCCGCTAATGGTGGCTCCTGATGTTAATCTGTAGTGTGGCAATTATGTAAAAAGACACAAGTGAGTTAAAGAGGGTTGAGATGTCCATAGTCATTTTGATACTCAAATTAGTGATGATATTTGCGAGTTTGAACAAAATTTTGTGAATGAGAATAAGAAAACTGCTTTGCTTTTAGATGTGCTATTTAGATATTCTTTTATATATATGAATAGTAGTCATTAGGTGAATTTTAACTGTCGTCAGAATTTGGGAATTTAATTGTCTCATAATTGCGTGATATCTGAAGATAAGGAATTACATACACTCATGATCTTCTGAACATTCTTAGGAGTGACTCCAGCAACACCAGTTATCTTGACTTTGCCATTACTGATGTTGATTGGATGATGTAGTTATAACGTTACCAGCATTCGATCTCTATATTAGCATTCACCTAAGAAATTATTTGTTCATAAGGTATTTACTTGTTCATGGAGCATTCAGATTTGTGAGGACTATCAATAGTCCTCCTCGAAAGGTTTCATCCTGACATTGATGTTAATGAGGTGTTCACTTCTTTAATAGAGCTTTGGTCCTTCAATCAAACAAGTTATTTCTAGAGGGTTCCAATTTACATCATTAAATGTATTGTTTAGATGTTTTAGAATTTCAATTGCGCTCAGCTGGTGAGTCCTTTATTTTTTTTGCTTGTTGAAAATAATTAACAGCTAAATATTACTACCTCGATTTGGGCAACTCGTGGCAGGCCCTTTGGCTACTCGTAATTATTGTTAGCAGGATTATCTATGTTGTTTGTTAAGTATAAAAAAGGAAAAGTACCTCTCATTTTTACCTTTTGCTTCATTTGTTTTCTTTGCAACTTTTACTCAAAGGTTCCTCCTATTTCTCTACTTTTGCTTTTAAAACTTTAGGATTGTTAGTTTTCAAATCACTAGATATTTTATTTTTCTTCTTACAATTTCTTCTTCTTCTTCTTCTTTCTTCTTGGGGCATTTACTGCAATGAAGAGATCTATAACCTTAAGTTGTACAAAATTTAACAAGAATAGGAGTATTATTAAAAAAAGAGACTTGGGACACCTCAGGGATCTATATGAGATTTTTTAGGAATATGAAATTTTACCCTACCCCTTAAGCTATAGAGTTCTCGATTAGTTAGAAGAGGAAAGAGTGGCGGTGTATAGGGAACACTTAAAAGCAAGCTTAGGTTTCCCCTATACCCTGTCCTTAGAGATCACTTAAATGTTTACTCCATCCTTTTAACTTGGCTTCTCCTAAATGCAATTCAAATCCTATGCAATCTAACGGAGATATGTTTAATATAAGTAATAATTTTGAATAATAAACTTATCCAAAACCTTTATAATTTATCAAAGTGTTTGTTTAAGGCCTTCCTCTCATTAACCTCTAAATCCAATGGTAAAATAGTGTTTGACCTTCCTTCTTCCATGAAGGATTGGTTGAACAAATACTTTCTAATTAAAAACCTTTTAGACCCGAACGTCGTCCAAGGAAAGTAAAAAATAAACCACTATCCCCTTCACTAGACCTAGACGATGAAAAGTCCAACTATATGATGGACCTAGTAACTGAGTGTTGGGAGGTCTAACTTTCTTTCCAAAAGCATGTACTGAGGTTAGTTAGAAACATGACACTAGGAGTTAAGGAGCTCGTGGGCTCACTGATGGGTGAAGATTAGTTGAGAAATGAAGATGAGGCAACCTAAAGGCCCTCAAAAAGAAAGGTATTTTTCTATCATGTTCGTCCAACTATTGTGGAATAATGAATTGGTTTTTAATAAACTTACTTTTTTTATAGAAAAAATGAACTTTCTAAGATCAAAACAAGTGAATATAGACAACAATGAGGAGATCTCTATGGTTCAACTCCCTTCAGTACTCATGAATAAAAGGGATCCTCTAATAGATCCTATCATTCCCAAAAGGACCCTTTACTGACTACTGCCACTGCCTCTTCCTCATTTAAGGTGGCTAAAGATCGCCCACAAAGCGATAGGAGTCAAAAGAAAAGAAGAGCAACTAACAAAGTAAAGGAGAACAACCTATAAGAGAACCTTGAACTAAAGGCACTCAAACTTAAAAGGGATACCCAAATCCTTGAGCCTAGCTTGAGGTGAACACCAGCGGGACTGTCCAGAATCCGGCCACTATGACAAGTTCCTCGACTTCATTTGCCTCCGGCCAAACACTCATCATTAGGTTGACTACCCATCTATCGACTTAGAGCATACAAAGGTAATGCACTTACTACGTGCACTACAAGTGTTTAAGGAGAGTCACAAATGACAAACTAAGGTTGAGGAGTTATCTTCAATAAGTGTCCTTACTTTTAACTGTGTTTTAGTTTTATGTTTCTAGTATATAAACTCAGAGGTTCTCCTTTGAATAGGAGATTGTAAAAAGATTGAGGACATGGCTACCCTTCATTGCTTAAAATTGAATAAAGCAGTTGAAGAGACTAGGGGGAGTATGGAGAGTTCATTTGCAAACTAGTCACTTAAAAGATTGATTACATTAAAAATCTTAGTAAGGAGGTGGAAAGGAAGTCATGACAACCTCCAACAAACTGATTGACATCTTCACAATGAAGATGGACGAATGCATTATGCTAGTTAAGGAAATGGAGAAGGAGATGTTTGTCCTATGCTTCATGATGATTACAAGGTACAACCATGACGTAAGGCAACTTTTGGAGGTGGAGAACATAAATTTTAACATGGGGAAGCTGAAGAGTACTAATTTTAATATCTGTCAATGGCAATGGACACAACCTAGCAAACAAAAGAATGATGGGGTATTAGCTTTTAGCACTCCTTACCCCACCATGGATTTTAAGATATATAAATAACATGGTTTGCTTCGCATTATGGCTTCCCTACCCCTTCTAAAGACCTCTTCTACAACTTCACCTAATGGCCAAATCGAACCTGCAGCACGATTAGTCAACATTTAATACTTCCCTTTCTAGACGTAATCCATCTATTGTAACACCTAATCCAACTGAACGAGATTTTTTTGTAGCAACACCTGATAAAGTTGGGGGAGATTTTATAGCTAATATAGTCATCTCTAATCTTAATGCATTTATCACTCTTGAAGAAGGCATTTAGGTTAAGGATGGCATTCCTCTAGCTTTTTGTTGAGTTACTTTAGAAACTTTTTTGTACTTGTAAAAATATTTATGCTTAATGAAAACTTCTTTTTTCCTCATTGTTCTTTTCATGCTTATGCTTGAATATTTTTATTGAGTAAGTAGGTAACTAAATTAACATTTTGAACATCATAGGAAGAAAATATTAGTGATAATTGAAAAGAAAATACTTAAGCATTTCAATAGCTAAACTAAAAAAAAAAAATAGCTTGTAAAAATCAAATGACTTGTAATGGAGCCAAATTGTTAATTTGAACTAATACACTACTTGTTTATTGGGGGAGCCAAACCCCTGAAATAAACAAAATGAATGGCGTGATAGGGGTTAAACCCTTCAAATAAACAAGATTAATAACTTTTTGGAGGATGACCCCTTTAGATAAATATGGTTAATAGCTTTTTTGAGGGTTGAACCCCTTCAAATAAATAAGGTTAATGGCTTTTTTAAAGGTCAAAACCTTGTGCATAAAAGATGACATGATGAAATAATACTTCATTGATAATATTTATAGAGATTATATATATTCTAGAATTTGGAGATTGATTATCCTCCCTCAAGAGTTGCTAACTAATAGGTCTCATTTCTTGTTACATTAATCACTAGGTAAGGACCCTCCTAGTTAGCTCTTATTTTTCCTTCCCCTTCATCCCTTTTGCCAATTTTTACTTTTCTAAGGACTAAGTCCCCTTATTGGAATGAGCTTTATGGAACCCTTTTGTTGTGGTACTAGGCTACATTGGTTTTATATGTTGCTAATCAAATTGTTGTTTAGTCTTTTTGTTCTTCTATTAGATCAATATAGACCTTGGCATCTTTATTATTGATGTCTTGGTTAAAGTGTTGGACTCTGGGGTTGGTCATGTCAATTTCTATAGGAACCATTATCGTTATGCCATATGCAAAATCGAAGGGTGATTTTTCATTGGCCTTTATAGAGTAGTTTAGTGCATTTAAAGAATGTGAGGGAGTTTTTCAACCCATTCTCCCTTTGTATTGTTAAGTTTCTTTTTGAGACCATTGAGGATAGTTCGGTTAGTGACTTTTCATTTGTCCATTGGTTCAAAGGTGAGTTATTGAGCGAAAGCATAGATGGATGTGGAGAATGTGGTAGAACTATTTAAAAATGTCACTCTCAAACTATTTGCCATTATTTATAAAGAGAGTATGAGGGATGCGAAACCTATATACCACTTCCAAAAAAAATTACCAACTTTTTTTTTATAGTAATGGTGGTAACTGGTTTAGCTTCTACCCATTTCGTGAAGTAGTCTATTATGATAATGATAAACTTTCTTTATTTGATGGCTTGAGAAAATGGGCCTAAGATATCCATTCCCCATATGGCGAATAGTTAGAGGCTAGCTATTTTTGTTTATTGGACAACTAGAACTCTAAGGATGTTATCATTTTAATACTTCTCGCAAGTACATACTAGCTTTTTAACGTCATTCTTTATTATGGGCCAGTATAATCCTTATAAGACTGCTTTTTGGTCAATGGCGTGTGAACCTTCATGTGTCCCATAAATGCCCTAATGTATTTCTTAAATAACATAATTATCTTTCTCTCTAGAGATACACTTCATCTATGGATGGGTTATGAACATTCGATATAATGATCCATCATGGTAGGAATAGCTTGCTACTTTCCTCTCTATCTTGATAACTTTTAACTCTATTTAAAGATAGTTCTCCCTTGTCAAGGTATTGGATGATCGATTTCATCCAACTGTCAGGCTTTAAGATGTTCATGACCTCCTATTCATCAATTATTGGTCTAAGCCTCTTTTGTTAGAGTTGTAGGTTCTCAAATGTCAATCTTTATTCTAGTAATACTTTTTCCAATATATCTACATCTTTATTTTTTTTATAAGGAATTCAGCAGATTTTCCATGTTCCTTAAACTAGTTATTCTATTATAATTTGATTAACCACTAGCATGGAGTTATTGAATATGTGCAACTTCTCTATTTGAACCTCTAATGCTTGACTGAGACCTATGACTAAGGCTTCATACTCTGCAATATTGTTAGTGGCACTAAATTTTACAATAAAAACATAAGTAATTTTAACCTTACCATGACCTTGGAGAATAATTCCAGCTCTGGCTCCATTTTCATTAGAAGTCCCATTTATGTGTAACATCCATACCTCTTGAGGTTGAGCCTTGATCTGGTCTTTCCTTGTCATTTTCATAACAAAGAATGCCAAACACTATGTCTTTAAGGCAATTCAGGGTTCATATCTAATGACATATTCACTAAGTTAGAAGCCCAATGTTCTAATTTTCTAAAAATTTCTAGTCATTGTAGCGTCTTTCATGAGAGGTTTGTCCTTTCAAACTATAATGGTGTGTGCCTATAAGTAAGGTCTAAGTTTCCCTATTAAAACGTCTCTAACTTTGGATATTGAAGTTTTGCTCCTCACAAGACTCGATTGATGTAATACACTAGGCATTATTTTCCATCTACTTCCCCAGTAAGAACATATGCTTCCACTTTGATTTTACCGACCAAATAGATGTAGAGGGTCTCACCAGCTTCTGGTCTACTCAGCAATGGTATAGTGCTAAGAAATTTTTTGAGGACTTTAAATGCAAACTAATAGTCTCCTGACCACTTAAAACGTTTGATGTTCTAAAGACTTTTATAGAAGGAAGGCATTTCTTGGCAGAAAAAGAAATGAAGTGCCCTAATGTTGTCATCTTTTCGTTTAGTTTTTGTATCTCATTGATCGTTTAGGGTGCTTTCATGTCTATGATTGCTTGGATTTTCTTAGGGTTAACTTCAATTCCTCATTAAAACTAAAAAAACTTTCCTATTTTAACTTCAAACATACATTTATCTAGATTTAACTTTATGTTATATCTATTGAATATATTAAATACCTCTTTCAAATCATCTACAAAAGATTCATTAGTTTTGCTTTATAATTAAATCATATACATAAACTTTAAAATTTTTATTAATATGATCTTTAAACATGAAGTTCATCAGTCTTTCACAGATTGCACCCACATTCTTGAGGCTGAATGACATTTTAATGTAGCAATAAGTATCTTGATCTACTAGAAATGATGTTTTCTCTTTGTATTATAAATGCAATGGAATCTAATGGTACCCTTGGGTTGCATCTAGGAAATTGTACCATTAGAAACATCGATGAAGTATATACAAGTTGGTCAATGTTTGCAAATGGGTAACTATCCTTCAGGCACTCATTTAAATTAGTGAAGACCATACACATTTGCCACTTCCTAACCAAAATAATATTAGCCATCCAGTCAGGATAATTTTACTTCCTGTATAAATCCAACATGTTAGAGCTTATTTACTTCCTCAGTAATGGCTCGTTGCCTCTTTGGGGTAAATAATCTCTTCTTTTATTTAACTTGTTTTGCCTTTGAATCCACATTCAATCGATGGCATGCAATGGAAGGGTGGATTTCATGAATGTCTTTTAACTTAGAAGTGAACATTCTAATGTTCTTCCAAATGACATTAGTCATTCAGTTAGTTGTCACCTGGCTCATATCTACGCTAATCTTAACCACTCTGTTAGTGGAAATGCTTAGTATAGTTAACTTACCTACTTGTTCTAACTATTCTTTTTGTTTAGGATCTATAAGGATGATTTATTGAATTGAGAACATATCTTCTTGATGAACGAAAATGTGATTACATTCTTTAGCTACCCTCTAGTCTCCTCATATTGTCATCACTCCTTCAGTCATTGGTATCTTCATGGTTATATACCTAATGTTGTGCAACACTCTAGATTCATATAAATAATGTTTGCCAATTATTACATTATATAGAGATTCTTCATTTATAATATTGAATGAAGTTCTTACAATCGAAGTGATGTTTGAATGTTTGTATGTCATTTTTACAGTTAGGGTGATGGATCCTACATATTTGAATTACTTTCCTCCCAGCCCTACCAAGGGCTGACTAACACTTTTGAGGGTAGCTAAAGTACCCCTCATTGGTCGGTACACTTGTTTTGTAAGCTCATTAGCAGCACTAACGCCATCCACTAGGAGTCTTTTTACTAAATAATTCTTGATTACTCTTTCAATTATTGGGGCATCATTGTGTGGAATCTAAATGCATTCTCGATCCTCTAGTCCAAATGTGATATGCAAAATAGGGCCTTTCTTGAGCTTACCATGAATACCTTAAGGTAAGACCATTTCCTTCCACTTATTATGGGTTGATCACCTCCTATAATGACGTCAATGATGCCTACATGGGGTCTTCCTTCGCCTTTCATCTACCTTTTATTTTACACATTCTTCTCATGGTCTCTTTCTTTTATCTTCCCTAACAAACTTTCTCAAAGCTCTTATTTATATTAGGTGTTCTACCTCTCTTTTGAGGTTCCAGCATTATTTAGTATCGTGCCTATAATCTTCATGGAACTTGTCAAAGAAACTTTTATCCCTTTTAGTTGCCCTTTCTAGGTTCAACCTTTTGGGATACCAAATGTTATTTCTATTTAATCCACATGAGAATGTTATCTCTTATTTTTATTAAAGGAGTAAATGTTGATCTTGATTGCTCTTAACTCCCAGATGGCAAGGTGAGGTGTTGAAGCATTTGCTGTTGGGAGTTATCTACTTTCTTGTCCTAATACTTCTTTTGGTTCCACTTGTCATTGTTTTTACATTCTTCCCTCTTCCCTTCATCTAGCTCAATATACCTTTGATCTAAGGTTAAGTCCAAGTAAGATTCTATGGTCTTAGTGTGGAGTTTGTCTTTAAGCCTTTTGAATGTTGTTCCATTATGCATAGCCTCAACTGTAGTTTATACATTAATGATCTCAATCTATATTTTTTTCTTTATTAAATATATTAATGTACTCTCGAAGGGTTTCTCCTTTGTATTGCCTATAATTTCTCAAGGAACTAGTTTTCCTCTTTTGAGGAATGTTAATGGAAAACCTGTTGAGAATGCTTCCTCTATCTCTTCGACCAAATGAATTGACCTAGAGGGGAGTTGGAGGTATGACCTCTGAGCAATCTCAATTAAAATGGTTGGGAAGACTTTACAAAGGATTGCATCTGATATATCGTTGAGGAGCATAATTATTTAAAAGGTAAATGGATGCATTTGGGGATCACCTATCCCATCATAACATTGTAGGTTAGGCAGCTTCCATTTAGAGGAAAACCTTTCTTCAATTATATCCCACACCAGGGGGAAGCTTTAAGGTATTTCTTAATTGATGGTTTGAAACTCTTTTTCTTAGACACCTTTTCACCTTTTTTTCTCTTTAGAGTAAGGATTCTCTGAGTCAACCACCTCTTCAGATAAGGTCTTCTCGTGGGGTTGAACCTGATTTCCTACAGTTAGTCTTGTTAAATCTTTATGTTAGTGGTTTTGAATTCTAATGCATTCAATTTTAGGGGAGCCACTTCAACTAGGTTTTCTTTAGCTGGTAAAGGATTTAAAATTGTCAAGCTAACTTTCAAGACTTCTGTTATTTGGGTTTAAAAATAGGATAAGGCATCTTGCATTGATTGGGCTAAGGTTGCCTAAAACTGTGCCAAAGTGATGGTGGTTCTAGTGTTTATGATGGGATTTGCAATGGTTTCTAGTGCATGATCAATCTTGAAGGAAGTTTCTTCCTCGAAGGAAAGATGGGGTACGTTTGTAGATGGATTGGCCATTTCAAGTTTAAGATCAAGAGTATGTGTTTGAAGGAAAGGTTGGAAATAATCCCCATATTTGGCACCAATTGGTGGCCCTTGAAGTCAAATTGTGAGGTGACAATCCTGCAAAAAGATACAAATAAGTTAAAGCTAGTTAGGATATCCACAACCACTCTGATGCTTAAATTAGTGATGTTATTTTTGAGTTTGAAGAAATATTTGTGAATGAGAATAAGAATATTAGAGAGTAAGAGAATTACTTAGCCTTTATTTGTGCTACTGAGATATTCGTTTGTAGTTGTGAACGATAACCATTAGATGAATCCTAAGTGTCACTGTGATTTCAAGGATGTAATTGTCTCATAACTGCATGGTCTCCGTAGATTAAGAAATCAAATGCACCCATGATCTTTCGAACATTACTAGGAGTGACTCCAAGAATATTTGTTATCATAACTCTGTTATTAATGAAGTTGACTAGATGATATGGTTTCAAGCATTACCGTTATTCGATCTCTATACTGTTATGTGAGGATTATCAATTAATAAAATTAGTTTTTGTTAAAAATTAAATTATAATTATAAATTTATCATTTCTATTTTATTTTCACTATATATTATATTTATTTTACTTTATTTTAATTTAAGTCATTACATTTCTTTAAAGTATAATAATTTTGAAAGGGAAAAAAAATTGTTTCTTGTGGTACTTTAATATTTTTTCGGTAACTTAAAAAAATAAAGTAATTTATAATCATAGATAAAAACTTTCATCATTTGAGTGAAAAGACACGTGAATATTAAAAACGTACGAAAAAGTGTTGCCAGCAAACATCCTAAACCAGGTTATTTATAACTGTCTTCAGCATATCTTTCTTCAGCAAATAACTATGGATATCGTCATATGAAAATGAGGAAATCACTTTATAATGGATAATGATATATCGAAGATGTCAATATTCAAACAACTTTCAGAACAAGTCATACACATGACCTCACTTCCAAATTTTAAAAAATAATAATAATAGCATTCGCAAGAAGGACTAATGAACCCTATATAATAGTGTATTAAACCTGAACCCTATTTTCAAAAACTGACATGGGATGTTTTCTAACTGATATGAGATGCTTTCTCACCCAATACTAAATAAAAAGTTACATTATAATAATTTTCATTAACAAAGTATTACTGTTGTGACACAATGATTACCGCAAGATGTTCACTGTCTGCCTCTGCCAGCTGTCAGTAATTTATGCATATAATTGAACAATAAGGTGTGAATACCAAAAATATGATAATCAATAACAGAAGTGTACTCCAAAAGCAGAAATATTTTAATTTGTTTTGGATGCTCTTTATTATGTGATTTTGACCAAACATTAAACTAAACAAACATGTCTTCTTGATATTTGGCAGGATTGAAGAGAAAAATAGAAGCAACAAAACCAAGTAGTGGAATTATATATTGAGCACAGGAGATGGACAAACACAAAACACGCAACTCTTTTCCCCACAAGAGCAATGGCAGTGTCCAATGGGAGAACGAAGGGAAGACAAGATTTATCAATAATGTCGTTACTGAAGCATAGTTAGTTGGTTTGAGTGGTAAGGAGTTTAATTTCTTTGAGTAGGATCCCAAATTCAAGTCTTGTGAATGTAGAATAAGATCCCAAATTCGAATCTTGTGAATGAAGACTGTTAAAATTAAATGAGTTTTTCTATTTGAAATCTGATCTGGCTTGAACTGAAACCCAATATTGCTTTCAGATAGTAAGTGATCTAGACCGAACAAATAATATCATTACAGAAAGTATGATCTCTGTGCATTATAGAAATATCATTCACCGTAGTACGCCGAATTAATACATTGAATGCACTATGATATATGTCCATATCTCTCTCACTGAAAAGTACACATCAATTAGGCTTTCATGGTTCCCAGATGTTGCATAATTCTTTTAGCTGTCCTTGCTAATGAATGATTACAGCCGAGCAAATCCGTTCCAACCGAGCCACACTCCAGTATCAACCCAACTGAACAAAGCAAATCGTGCCTGGGTTTCCAATGGTCACTGACATTAACAGAAATTGACCCTCAATCATTGAAGTCATCAATAGAAGATGCGTAGAAAATCATTAAATATTATTTCCATAGATAAATAGGAAAGCTTACATTAATTAAGTCTAGAACAGTTGTATAAATAGGGTTCCCACCTCCTATAATCACCACCTAGCATTCTCGCTGACATGTGCAATACCACACTACTTCTATCACAACTATGAATAAAAAAATGATTGGAGACATTCTCAGATCACTGTTCTTTGCCTCATAATAGTGATTGATTGATTCGTATCCTTATCAGGAAGTTTCATATTCGCATCCCATTAAATAAGGTGAAGGGTTTAATGAGAATTAAGGAGGCCTTCACATATCTATATGCACTCATCAATCAATCCAATACAAAATAAATTAAAAGATTTATCTTTTCTTTCCAAAAAAGTTCTGGGTGCATATAGCTAATTAATTCGTAGAACGGCAAGAATAAATAGTTGCTAATGAGTGCGTCCAAGATAAAGATAAACGTGGCATTGATTGTTGGGGCAGCCAGCATGTGAGAAATGTTGAAACGAAACGATTCAAGATATAAACATATGATTGATACTTTGTTTCAGATATTTTTGGAAAAAATTTTTTTTCTAACTTGTCATCTTCTTGCGCTTTATTCTAAAGCCTCGTTCGTTATGATCGTCGTCAAATATATGGCACTTACCTTTTCAATTTTCTCCAATGTCTTCGTATTAAATTCCGCAATTTGCATATTTCCATTCTTAAGTTTTTTAAACACTTACTCTTCGTTTACTCATTCTGGTAACTCATTCATACTTGACAAATCCCTAGTTGAAATTTCGTTACTTAAATCTGTCAAGAACAATATTAGAATGACTGTCACGCAAATAAGCGTCAGTTTATAAAGTATAGACCATGAATTTAAACCGCGGTTGCGGTTGTGTGTAACAGTAACATGCTGCTGCAGTTGTAACAGTAATGGCAAATTGCTACGCAATTTTTACAGAAAAAATTGTGAATTAATAAATATTTTCATAAGTCATTATAATTATGATTAATGAGCATCAATTTTACTCTTTAATTTTTTTTGAGTTTTTTAAGTTAATCTATGAAAAATTTTTGAAACGTAAGTTGGCTAACTTTTCATTTAGCTCCGTTATGTAACTACCGTTATTATTATATAATAGTTGTTATCATTATGTTACGGCCATTATGGGTTACAGAAATTTTTCGACCAGTAACAGAAGGTAAAGATATCGTTATGTACATAACAGCCGTTATTTAATTCCATAATATGGATATTTCAATTTTAATTTGTAATACCATATTGGAAATTTTTTTAATATGATATTCAACACATAAATCATATATTAAATTTTGAAAAGATTAATTTTTTTATGTTCATATTATATTATATCCATATCGTGATATCGGTATTTTGCAAGATAAATGCAAATGAAAAATGACTTTAAAAAGTGTTGAATGTATAGTTCATGAATTCTCCTGCATACTTGTTTTCAGTTATCTATTCAAAATGCGTCCAAGACTTATAATTATGTTGTTATAGAATTGCAAGAATTACTTATGTTGTTATAGAATTACCTTTTTGGGCATGCTAAGCTATTACGGGATGAGCTAATATATTTTTTAATTATACAATACGTAATTTTTGACTTTTTTTTTTGTTATTTTTCTTTTTTAGGAACAGATAGAGGGTGTCAAACTTAAACAAGAACTATAAACTTGCACCTCTAGGCTAGACTATAAGTAATTCTTAGCCGTTGTCCTGGGATGAGCTAATTCTTAATTATCAATACAGTACATAAAGCAATTTAAATGAAGATATTTTTGTTGTCAATTGGGTTCCGAACATTGAACTATTAATCGTTCATTGATTATGTCAGCAATTCAATGATAGATCAGTATGTGTATTTGTAAAAATTGTTGTAGCCAAGTTTAGTTGTTATTATGTATTTTTCAATGGTTGGCATTGTGATTTAGTGAGTTTGACACAAGCTTGTAACTAATCAACCTTATGAAATACATTGACAATTTTTCATTCATAAATTATATAAATTATGGATAATAGAAATTTAATTAGTTAATACATTTTAATTGAAGGTTGTGCAGTTAATGATATAATTATTTAATAATAATTTTCATATATTTTTAACATTTTCACCGGTACTCAAAAGATAATTTGTACGCTTTATTTTTTATCATAAATGAAGATAAGTTATATGTACTCTTTATATCTATTATTTATATATAAAGCTAAAGAAAAATTGTTGATGCTGTCAAATCTCTTAAATTTGGCTTTATATATATATATATTGATGTGGCAAATTATGATTAAATTTTATTCAATTCATTTGATAAGACTCTATATCTAACTTTCAACTTTAACTTTTTCAATGATCAAATATCAATATCAATTGACTTCTCTCAATACATGACTTATCGGGGTTTTTTTTAGTATCTTATTATTTTCTCTTAAAACCTCTACAATTACTAGATACTCAATAACATATTGATTCACACTATAATTATATATCTCTTCAAGAATCCCAAATTATACATTCTTTTTTCAATATAATTCACAATAACAATCTACTATGCATAAAAATAACAAATAAACATATGAAAAAAAATTAAATATGATATTCTAAATAATAAATAATACGTCAAAATTCATTGTGCTAAATATATTATTGATATTGAACTTTTTATTTTATATCATTCAATAAGTATAATAAATAATAACACAACTAAGAATTAGATAATTATATTTTAAAAATCTTTAAAAAATAAAAAATAATTTCAAACTGCACTAAATGCATAATATTTATTAATTATATTAATATAGAGGAGAAAATATCCGTATGTTTGTGGATAGGTATGCAAAAAAAACAGCTAAAAGGTTAGAGCCTAATACATTCGCATTTCGTGCCCAGTCATCTTCCTCAATTATTAAATTGAAATTTCTTACTTGTATTAGTCTCTTTTTATCACGTTGACCTATTTACCACATGGATAATTTTTAAATTCATGTTTGGAATTTGTTGTTTAAATTAAGCCTTCATTTATTTCTCGTAATTTCTTCTATTCGATGCATTCAGAAGAATTAATTAGTGAAAAAAAATGTTTTAATTAGAGAAAAAACTAAGTTATAAGAAAATGCTTTTTCATTTTGAAATAGGAAGTAATTTTTCGGATTTTGACAAATTCATCTAAATGAAAAATACCGACACCATCACCGATCATTGTCACCTATTACCTAGACCCATAAAAAAAATTTTAATAATATTTTTTGTCACCTAGATGCATAAAAAAATTTTATTTTCATATATTTTTTCTTATACTAAATAATAAATAATATAAATATAAAACATTTATGGTTTAAATTTTGTTAATAATCTTATAAATCAAAAGAAAATTAATATCTTTTTACTATATTTCAAATATCATAAAATATTTTTTGAGCCATAACATATTTTTTCAGAAAATATTTTCTTTAAAAAATATTTTTTTAGATAAATTATTTTGCATAAAAAAAACGGAGCCTAAAGTAAAGTTGAGGCTTCTATTATTATTATTATAAAATCAATGTTCATCGTTCTCGGCATTCTAAGAATGCTCGCACGAAGAGATCTAATTATTCGTACCCTATGATGTTCCCTGAATTTCAAAAAAGCTGCTTTTGCCATGCAGGGATCGGCCATAAGAGTAAAGATTCCAATATCACTCAGAATAGTTGTTGTATTTCAGGCCCATGTGCTATCAACTTGTGCGTTCATTTGAATAACCTTTTTGCTTTCTGCAGTGGTTCCATCGCATGTATCATTCCATCTTCGGGCCCACTAAACCAAACAACAATCACTATGAAATATGCACTTGGCAGTGCTTTCCAATTCCAATTAAATTGAACGAGATCAGTTAAAGAGAGTGAGTAAATAATTACAGTTTTATCTATAAACAACATGATATATCGCTTTTTCAATTAATTAAGCCCTAAACAGAGTTTGAATTCTCATATTGAAAACTCTGGAATGATTATAGCACTACTACGCCAAAACATTTAAGCAGTGTTCAAGCCATTATCTAAGCATATGCCTTCACCATCTGCGGAAATAATCATTCTAGAATCTGCTAAAAGTTTTGCAGGCATCCTCGGCAAGTTTATCTACACATGGAATATTCTGAAACTTCCATCAATCTCTTTAATGTTACTAGTAGCTATTGATGCGGTAGCAGTGATGAAAAATTATTTGAAGTATTTGGAGCAGTAAAAGATAAAAAAAATGATTAAAAAAAATTGCAATTTTATGATTTCTGCTGATCCAAAACAATTAGGATTTTTGGCTCAAAAAGACTACAGTTCAATTGAAAACCCAACGATCGAAACTCACAACATTTAACTGCAATTTCTATCACTTTTTGCCTAAATTCTCTCATTTAGGCTTTGAAAAATGTACTTATTTTATTTTTAACAATTTTTGTTTT
Organism: Omphalea diandra; assembly: GCA_949677035.1. Taxonomy (NCBI): domain Eukaryota; kingdom Viridiplantae; phylum Streptophyta; class Magnoliopsida; order Malpighiales; family Euphorbiaceae; genus Omphalea; species Omphalea diandra. The sequence goes on along the minus strand of CATIWR010074436.1, from coordinate 12,988 downwards.
GACTATAAATTTTACTAGAAAAGTCTATTTTGGATGCTATTTGTTATGGATTTTCTAGTTTAATTAGGGTTTTATTTTGGTGTTGGTTTTTGCAATTTTTCCATTTTTAGTAAAATCGCCCTATTTTATAATTTTAGCATTGTAAAGCTTATTTAAGCCCCAATTTTTCTTTCTAAAGGTAATTTTCTTCACCAAAACTCTAATTGTTTGCGCTTTGACGATTTATGTTGCGTCAACTATTGACCCATTTTATTTTACACTTTCTTTAAGGTGGTAAAATTATTAGATAGGTCACTTTTACACGAGGCCCATAACATTAAAAATATATATATAAATTTGTACTAAATTTGGTGCAGTAAAAGTTGAAAAATGAAATGGTTATGCAAGCTGTGACATGTCCTTTGATAGCTTATATAAAGGATTCAAATTCTAAAGTTCTGTATACCAAATATTAAGAGAAAATAGAATAAAAGCGAGAAGCTCTTTATAAAAATAATGAAGTTGTTATTTTTGGCGTGTTATTTGGAAACACTTTGAGATATGAGACATGAAATATTAAATTTCTCTACCCATTATTTAGGAAAATTATACTTATATTTCTATTTTTATAATGGAGATTTTTAGAGGTAATCCTACGGTTTTTCCTTTTAATCTGTTAGAGTTTTTTATGTAAATCTTAATATGTTATTTTCACTAATTATTTTATATAATAATTAATTATGTGAATTTATCCCGTTGTCCAGACAAGTGGTATCAAAGCTATTGATTATAAATTCTTTAAAATGCTTTGTATGCTTTATAGTTGCAATATCAACTAACCTTCTGCATCGTGAAAAATTTTATTGAAATTGATATCATTAAAGTTGAGGTACCATGGTATGAATGATTTATTGTGCAATTTAGTGCTTGCCTAAAAAAATTGTCTAAAAAGATTGAGTTTTAAGTGGAACTATTAGTCATCCCTTCTATGTTTCCTAAGTTTTTTTTTGGTGTATTTTTTGTAATAATTATTCACACTTTATTTACAAATACAATCATTATTACATAATAAAATTATCATACAGTAGATGTTGTTCATACAACAATATTCATAGTAATATTCAAAGATATTATTCATACTATACTATTCATACGACACAATTCTTATAAAACTATTCATCACTAAGGGATGCCAAGACAAGTAAAAAGTTCAACTTAAATAGCATCAATTATCATATATGGAGAGACGAGGTGAATTACCTCTTGTTTATGATGAAATTGCATTTGTTGGTATTTGCTTCATAAAACTCGAAGATAAATCGGAGGGAAAATGGGCATTTGACTATGAGCAAGTGTGTAGCTTCATCTAACAATTTATCAAAGATAATATATATAATCATATTTTGAATGAGACACACGTTCAAATATTGTGGGGCTTAAGGAGTTATATGCTTCAAAATCAACAATTAATTATTTTATTTAACAAAATTAATGCAGATGAAATACTGAGAAGGAACTTTTATATATAGTAGATCACTTAAATAGAGTACAAGGTATTGTAGACTAGTTATCAGGAACAAGCATAAAGTTTGATCATGAGGTGCTTACTCTTATGGCTCTTACCTTTCTACTAGAGTCTTAAGAGATGTTGAAGATTTATGTTGCTAATTCTACACATGATGGTGTCATTAACATGGAAGCTATTAAAAGTGGTGTTGTAAAAAAAGAGATGAGACAAAGATCATAGAGTTCAACCTCTTCATCATAGCCAAACATTTTGGTTACAAATTCTAGAGGAAGAAGCAAGTATAAGGGTCTACCTAGAGATGAAATTAAAGGAAAGTTAAATAAATATGCTAATATTGAATGTCATCACTGTAAGAATAAAGGGAATATCAAAAGTTCTATTAGAAGTTAAAAAGGGAACAAAAGCAAAAAAGTGCAAAGAGATGATAATGGTGATGATGAATATTTAGCTATTATTATTGATGAATTCCATATTATATGTTAAGGTAATGATGTAAATATTACATCTTCTGAAACTAATTCAGTGATTAGCAATGGTGTTACTATTCATGCTACACTCGAAAAGACCATTTCTCATCTTACACAAGGTGATTTTGGTGTTCTTAAGATAGGAAATAGCGATCTAGCAAATATTATTGGTAAAAGAGATGTCTACTTAGAGAAAAAGAATATCATAAAATTATCATTAAAAGATGTCAAACAAGTTCCTGATCTTCACCTAAACTTTATCATTATTGGTAAACTTAATGATGAAGGTTCCTACAACATTTTAAAAAATGGCAAATGGAAACTCAACAAAGGTTCCTTGGTAGTGGCTAAAGGTATAAAGTACTTAATGTTGTATTTTATGTAGATAAGAATCTCAAATGGTGTTATAAATGCATACGATTAAATCGTGGCATAGAAGACTCGACCACATGAGTGAGAAAGGGATGACAAAAGCAGTAAAAAAGAATAAGTTATCTAGAATGGACAAAGTCCACTTGAAAATGTGTGTTAATTGTCTAACAGAAAGCAAAACAAAGTTGCTTTCAAAAAGTTCTTCTCCTTTCTAGATTGAAGAATGTCTTAAAATTGATACATTTATATTTATATGGACTAATGCCAAAGTCACTTAGTAATGCCCAGTACTTTATAATTTTCATTGATGATCATTCTAAGAAGTCATGAATGTACACCTTAAAGACAAAAGACCAAGTGATAGATATCTTCAAGCAATGAGAGACAAACCAAGAAAAGTTGAAATGCATCTAGATGGACAATTGTGGGGGAATACACTAGATCTTTAGATGCTTATTATAAGGAACATGGTATTTGACATCAAACAACACCTCTAAAGACATCATAATTGAATGGCTTAGCTAAAAGAATGAACAAGACTTTGAAGGAGAAAGTTAGATGTTCAATTTCACATGCAAAGTTGCCTAAGACAATTTAGGTTGCAGCCTTATGTACAACTTCATTTATGTTGAATTTATCATCTTTTGTTCCCTTATAGTATGATGTATAAAAAAAAAAAGTATGGTTTGGAAAAGGTGTTTCTATGAACATTTACGAGTATTTGGTTACAAAACCTTTGTGCATATTCCTAAGGACAAGCAAGGTCCAAGATGGATGCCAATGTTAGTTATATGTCCTACGTTAAGTTTTGTAATGGATATTTTCAATATCTTTATTATATTGTGTTTATGGTTAAATGAAAATTTTCATGAATAGTTAATTAGCTTAAGGTTATCAAATATGTGATTTGATAGTAAATTCTTAAGTGTAAAAAATTATATTCTAAATTGTCCATAAGCGATCACTGTTGTTAGGATAATAATGACCAAAGACTAGTATATGTTTTGATTAATAACTATATTTTACTGGTTATGGACATGCGATGTTAAGTTAAACACAGATATATGTTTAAAAAATATCATATTGGACTGACTTGCTATGAGAACATTACATAGATCAACTATCATAAGTGATTTTTATGTAGTAGTATTAACTTAATCCTATGACATAAAAATCACCATGGATTCCAATATAATGAACTTCATATTTTGATATGGTCCAACATTATCTTTGATAAGAAAATCATACAAACTAATATTAGACATAAAGTAAATCACATAAAGGAATATGAGTGAATATGGAGGAATTTGACTCTTATGTGTTTATAAGAAATATATATCTCGACCTCTCGATAAGTTAGACCAAAGAGATCATATGGCCATGCATAAACGAATTTATAAAGGTTATCAATGTCATTTTACATCAGTCTATTTGGAGATTGAGAAATAATTGAACTATATGAGGATGACATGATTTATGTCTTATGTTCAATTGAGATATAATATGGCAAAAAGATTATGATGTTATTTGTAATATAGGTTAGGTTGGATTGATGACCTTCTCATAATTTGGATAATCTTAATGTCTTACTGGAAGCTACTTATGACTTACGGGCCTGAAATAGGTTTTAGGGCACCACCAACATTATGTGAACCTACAGGGTCACACACTTAGAACACTTAAAAGTAAAATTGTGTTTACTGCTCTCTTTATTTATAATTAAGATAATTAGAGATATTATATAATTTATCTAGTTATCTATTTTATTTTAAAAGTTAAAACTAAATAGGATATTATCTTATCTATATCTCCAAAAATACATAGCTAGCGTGTATATCCTAATAGTTAAGATATATAAACACATTTTTAAGGTTTTTTGAATTGTAAGAATGCCTTCATATTATATTTAGAAAACACATAAAGAGAATGATAACACACTATTTGCTTTTGAGAGTACTTGTTCATGCGAATACTTTAGAAGACATTTATCCTTTAGTAACGTATAGATCTAACTCTAAGCTTAAGGTAGGGTGTTACCAATGTAAAACCTCTCTCTGTCTTCCAACAATCTTAACTCCCTTATTAGAATTGGTAAGATTTTACATCCTTTTCATTAATCTAATCGAATTACATGGATCTTTGGTAGATTTTATATACTAATTTTTTTTTATTTTTTGTTGTACTCATTCTACAAAACCCAACAGTCAAGTCACGATAACATATATTCATTAGATATAACCAATGTTGGCCCTAGGCACTAAAAAGTGAGGGTTGAATTGGTGTATAAAAATTAAAATAGGAAAGGGAGATGTGAAATGAGTAGAATAGAGACACAAGATTTATAGTGGTTCGGGTATAATTAACCCTACGTTCACTCACCAATTCTCAGTAATTGGGTGTTCCACTATCTATCAATGGTGTTTTTCAATCTCACACTAAACTTTTACACTTGTGTTTTGAAAGCTCATATAACAACCTTTACATTTGTGTTTTTTGAGGCTCACACAACAACCTTTACACTGGCTCACACAATAAACTCTCTTAGTGTTTTGATAGGCTCACACTACAACCTTTACAAATGGTGTTTATGCTCACACCAAACAATGTCTAAAAGAATAGAAAAGATTGAATAGCAAAATTGCAAGAGTTTGGTTACAAAGTTATTAATTCTCTTGCATTTACATTTGTTTGGTGAGGTATTTATAGCCTCTACCCACCAAAGAGACGTTGCAAGAAAACTGGTACAAAATCTTCAAAGTGTGCTAGATAGATTATCGCATTAAATGTTTGATAGTATCAATTTATGGTCGCTACTACTCATTCGCGAATGCAAAATCCAAATTCCATACGAAAAATCCCATTAGTGTCTAATGGTTAGTCCACATGGCAACTTCTCATTAGTTCATCAGGAAAATATAGTCGTTACCTTTCACCTACTCTCAAAAGTAGCGGTCGTGATTTTTCTTGCCGTGACTGAGAACGTAAATTCATTTGCTAAAAATGTTCATCTTCTTCTTCAAGATTCACAGTCGCTACCCACAAGTTGTCATCGTGATTTTTGTCTTCCAACGGTTACCTGGGACACTTGTTAAGCTGTGGTTTTGGCTCGTGAGTTACTTCGAATTCGCAGTCGCTACCCTCTTGAGTTACTTTGAAATTAGCGCTCATGACTGAGGCATGACTTACACCGCGAATTCATTTGTGACTTTGGCTTTCCTTTCTTTGAATTGGTCACGACAGATAAGTGGCCTGCGAATACGTCTGTCCATTTTGTCAACCTGCCTTGGTCTAGTTCGCAATCGCAATTTATCAAGTTGCAGTCACGAATTAGGAGGCACTATCTTACTTTGGAGATTTTTAACTCCATCCAACTTCCAATGTAAAGACTGATTAAAAACTGCAAAACAACACTTAATTTGAAACATTAGAATTGATCAATCCCCTTTGTCAATATCAAAAGAGGTCCAAGACTTAGGATTAACCACCCTAGTCCAACAATCTTCCCCTTTTTGATTTTGACAATATAGATTAATCCTAAGTGAAAAATCATACAAAAATGTAAAGTTGGAGTATTACATGAATGAATGTTTAAGAAAACTTCTAAGTATGGCATTCAATCAATCAAGGGAAATTTCTAAAAAGCTAAGTATGATGCTCCCCCTTAACATATGCTATAATTTTCAAGTTAATATTCCCTTTTTAAACTACAATACTTACTATCTCTCCCCCTTTGGCAAGATCAAAAAGCGGGTATAAGAAGAAAATGAGAAACAATTATAATCATGCATAAAGAGTTAAAGAAGAATACTTTTATAAAAGTAAAACGCATCAAACACATAAGACAATGTATTGCAAGGAAATAACTTTTTATTTATATAACTATGGGATCACAATATTTTTTAAACAAAAAGCATAAAGAAAACAAGAAAGAAAAAAAATACAAAAGATCCCTAATCTAGAGGAGTGGAGAATCATTATCATCTCCAAAAGATGCTTCCTTTTGCACTTGTATTGCTCCATCGGCTTCATCCTCATTCTCAACTTCGTCATTGTTGCCATCTCCATCTTGCGTGTCTTCAAATTCAGTGAAGTCCGGAAAGTGGCAAGGAGGAACTCCTAGTTTCTCTTAGAGATCCACCATATCACTGTGAAGATGTGAAAGGAAGAGGAACATTTTCTTCATCATCCTCATCAATTTGTCCAACTTTTGATCAATGGTGGCAAGAGACAACTTTGTCTTGGTTTTTGGTTGAGGATGAGGGACTTGTATGGTGCCTTCTTTAATGTGAAGCCTCTTTCTCTTTGAAGCTTGTGAGGTTTCCATCTTCTTGGCTCCTATTGCACCAAGGGTATAAACATATGTGTCCAAATGAATAGCCTTGGCGTTTATAAGATACGTGAGGTCTAGAAAGTTTTTAAATGGAAGAAGCTTTTTGGTGAAGAATTTCTCTTTTTCCTCATCAAGTGCTCCAACAAATCGGTAGATGGCTGTAATGTAGGAGGGCAAGAGAAATTAGGTTTTTAATTTCATGCTTATGTGGATCAATTGATCCACAATGTATCGGCCAGTTTGCATCGGTTTATTTTTAACAAGGCAAAATAAGAATGCCAAGTCTTTTTTAGACATCTTCTCGTTACCATCACCCCTTGCATTTACGGAGAAGGTGATGATGCGATGAAGGATCAAAAGAGGTAGGGATTTGATGTGTTTGGCTAAGGAAAAATGGAGGTCGTGTTTGGTTTCGATAGAGATCTCCGACCAAAATTTAGAGTAGATGAGGTCAAGTGCGGAGATTATGAAAGAAATTTGTTCTCTGACTTACAAGTTAAAAAGAGAAGATAATTGGTCGAAGGTAATATAAAAAGGGTCGCCAAAGGCCCGAAACACTAACCCATATTGTCCAACTCTCGAATCGGCTTTTTGGCTCAGTTGCACGGTGCACATAAATTCTCGCACAACCTCTTCGTATCCGGGTTCATCTCGGAAGATGAACTCATATTTGCCCCAGTTGGAGAGAAAAGCTCTAATTTCAGCATTGATGCCCAAGGTTTCCAGCATGAAGGTTGATGGTATCTTGTTTGGGAGAATGACTTTGGAAGAGTTTGCCTTGAATCTATCTTTTTCTTCTTTGGTTATTCCCTTCATGAGATGGAGGGCAGGAGGTGCAGAGGGTTAAGCCACTGCCTTCCCCTTGTCTGCCTTGGAGAACTTCTTTGGAGCCATAGCAAGAGAGGAAGAGAGCTTGATGATTTAGAGAGATTTGAGAGAGAAAGTTGATGTTTAGAAATGAAGTGATGAGAGTACTGTTGGAAACGAAATTATGAGAGTACTATTGAAGGGGTTATTTATAAGCTTTGAAGGGGTGTGAAAATGGCCATAAATAGTTAGAAATGGAGTAAATGAAGAAAGGAAATGGTTGATAGTCAAATCACTTAATTGCCTAGGTGGTTACTCTAATTCGCGTCCGTGAATTCACGAATCGCTACCGCGAATTCTAAAAAATGTGAGTAACAGACAAATTTTCCTCGGGAATAGGCACCTTAATGGTCAAAATTTTGAAAAGCAGGCCAAAATTTATGGTGGAGTGAAAATTTTGTGATCGTGAATTGACATTTGACAGCCAGGTGAAATTGACTTGTAATTCGCGACCTTAAAGAAGGAAAGCGACTGCGAATTATGCGTCATTAATAAAAGATAGTTGAATTTTAAAAAACATTGTCTATCACCCATAAATATCATAAACCAATAAATATCAATACAAATAGCAATATTTCACATAAGATCAAAAAATTTTCACTTTAAGGAGCTTCCATCAAGTATTCCTAATTCTCTTTTAATGAAGTTCATCCTTTCTTCATTTAGAGGTTTAGTGAAAATATCTGCAAGTTTATGATTTGTGTCAATGAATTCCAACACAACATCACCTTTTTGCATATGATCTCTAAGAAAATGATATCTAATATCTAAGTGCTTGCTCCTAGAATGTTGGATGGAATTCTTAGAAAGATTAATAGCACTTGTGTTATCACATTTAATGGGAATGTGATCAACTACTTTGCCAAAATCCTTCAATTATTGTTTCATCCGAAGAACTTAGGTGCAACAACAACCCGCCGCCATATACTCAGTTTCCGCAGTGGATAAAGCAACTGATATTTGCTTTTTACTAAAGCAAGAAACTAGACATTCACCTATAAATTGGCAAGTCCCAAAAGTGCTTTTTCTATCTAATAAACTACTAACATAATCCACATCTGAATACCCTACAAGGCTAAAAGAAAAATCCCTAGGATACCATAACCCTAAGTGTATAATGTCATGCAAATACCTAAAGATCCTTTTAACAACAGTCAAATGAGATTCTCTATGAGAGGATTGGAACCTAGCACACATGCAAATACTAAACATGATATCTGGCCTAGATGTTGTAAGATAAAGTAGAGATCCGATCATACCTTAATATCTCTTTTCATCTATCACCTTAACCAATTCATCCTTATCTAACTAGATGGTACCACTCATTGGAGTTTTAGCAACCTTGCAACCATCCATGCCAAATTTCTTTAGTATCTCCTTTGTGTACTTGGTTTGGTTGATAAAGATCCCTTTTTTGGATTGTTTGATTTGTAGACCGAGAAAGAACTTGAGCTCTCCCATCATGCTCATTTCAAATTTTCTAGTCATACACTTAGCAAATTCTTCACAAAGAGATTCATAAGTAGCACCAAAAATGATATTATCAACATAGATTTGAACAATTAATGTATCATGCTTGTACTTTTTGACAAAAAGTGTGGTGTCCACCTTTCCTTTTTCAAAGTCATTTTTTAAGAGAAATGAACTAAGTCTTTCATACCAAGCTCTTGGAGCTTGTTTCAAATACAATTTGAAAACATGGTTTGCAAAACAATGAAACTCAAAACCAGGAGGTTGTTCAACATAGACTTCCTCCTCTATAATGTCATTCAAAAATGCACTTTTCACATCCATTTGAAAAAGTTTGAAATTCATATGACATGCAAATGCTAAAAGAATCCTAATGGCCTCTAATCTTGCTACGGGGGTAAAGGTTTCATCATAATTTATGTCTTCCTCTTGGTTGTTTCCCTTAGTAACCAATCTAGCTTTGTTTCTAGTAATGAAACATTGCTCATCTAACTTGTTCCTAAACACCCACTTACAACCTATAATTGGGTGTTCTTTAGGCCTAGGGATAAGTTCCCACACCTTGTTTCTCTCAAATTGGTTGAGTTCTTCTTGCATAGCAAGTACCCAACTTCCATCATCAAGAGCCTCATCAATTGATTTTGGCTCAATTTGAGAAACAAATGCAAGATTATTATCTAAATGCTGAAGTTGAGATCTAGTACTTACACCTTAAGAAGTATCACCAATGATTAAGTCCTTGGGGTGATACTTGGAAAATCTTCAATCTTTAGGTAGTTATTGGCTTGGCTCTACTTATTGTTGATGATGTTGGTCTTCATCTACTCTTGATGAATCACCTTCTTCTTTATCTTTCTCAACTTTTCTTGTAGAATCATCCAATTTGAGCTTTTCAAGATCACCTATAAGATCTTCAACAAAAATACCTTTTCTAAGATCAAGTTTATTAGATTCATCAAAAACAACATTCATAGATTCTTCAACAACCATTGAACTTTTGTTAAAGACTCTATATGCTTTGCTTGTGGTGGAATAACCTAAGAAGAATCCTTCATTGGTCTTGGAATCAAATTTTCCAACATTATCCTTGGTGTTCAAAATATATCACTTACATCCAAACAATCTAAGGAATGATATCTTGGGTTTTCTACCATTTCATAGCTCATAAGAAGTTTTATTGAAAATGAGTCTTTTAAAAACTCTATTTGCAATATAACATGCGATATTAATGGCTTTGGCCCAAAAGTAATTTGGTTAAAAATACTCATTGAGCATTGTTCTAGTCATTTCTGCCAATATTTTATTTTTCCTCTCTACAACACCATTTTGTTATGGTGTTCTAGGAGTTTAAAAATTATGAAAAACTCCATTCACCAAACAATAATTTTCAAATGACTCATTTTGAAATTCTTTTTCATGGTCACTTCTAATAGAAGATATAAAGTAACCTTTTTCATTTTGAACCCTTTTTGCAAAGCTTTTAAAGGCATCAAATGAATCATTCTTATAAGCTAAAAAAGATACCCATGTGAACCTAGAATAATCATCTACAAGGACTAGTGCATAGTATTTTCCACCTAAGCTAGCACTCCTAGTGGGTCCTATCAAGTTTATATGGATAAGTTGAAGTGGTCTAGATGAACTTACAACATTTTTGGCTTTGTGAGAGGCATGGTGTTGCTTCCCCATTTGGCACGGACCATATGTCTTGTCTTTGGAGAAGTTTAGCTTGGGAAGTCCTTCCACTAACTTTCTTTTGGATAGGCTTTGAAGAATATCCATGTTTGCATGACTAAGCCTTTTATGCCATAACCGAGCTTCATTGCTCAAAGACATAAGACACTTAAAAGATTAATTACCCAAATTGTCTAAGTCAATTAAGTAGGTATTGTCTTTCCTTTCACCCTTGAAAATAACTTCATCATCTACCAATGTGGTGACTGGGCATTCCCTAGGATCAAAGTTGACTTTATTACCTTTATCACACAATTAACTTACGCGTAACAAATTATGTTGTAAGCCACTAACTAAAAGAACATTATCAATTAAAGAACATCCATTCTTACTAATGGTTTCAATGCGAATTACCTTACCCTTGGCATTGTTACCAAATGTGACATCTCTACCTTTTTTTTCTTTCAATGCAGTGAATAGCTTTCTATTTCCAGTCATATGCTTGGAACATCCACTATATATATGCCAATTGCATGATTTGGTGGTTGCCACATTTCCCTACACAATAATAGTAAGTTACCTTTTCTTAGGTACCCAAGCATACTTGGGTCCTTGGGGGTTAGAAGATAAAGGGTCCTCTAATTTGAGGTGAGCCTTCCTAATATAGCAATAAATATTAATATGTCCAAATCTCATGCAATAATGACATTGGAGTTTAAACTTAGGAGTCTTTCTCCTTTGCACAAATTTAGTATGAGTAGGAGGTATTCCCATACCTTGGTCATGTGAACGCATGCATGAACATGTATGATGAGCAGGAGTAGAAATTCTTTTATGAGAATGACCATGCTTTTTATTGTACATATAGGCATGATTAGCTCTTTGAGTCTTGGCTCTAGAGCTTAGGAGAGTCTTCCTTTTTCCCTTAGGCTTAGGAGGCTTAGTGCTAGGAGCACTGTTCTTCCCAATTACCTCAATGCTTGATGTTTGAAGTTCTGAATATCTAACAAATGTGGTATGAGATGATGAGGAGGCTCTATTGAAGCCTAGACCATGTCTAATTAGTGGAGGTCTTTATGATACAATCAATGTATCTAAGGCTTTTTTTTCCTTTATGGAACTTAGAGACGGAGCTTCTAAGCTCAATGACTTCTCCTTTTAGAGTGTCATTCTCCTTTCTTAGTGAAGCCATATAAGAAGATGAAAGAGAAAGACTATCCACTAATTTTTTAAGCTCATCATTAGATGCTCTCAAATCTCTCACAATGTCATTGAGGGATTTATAATCATCCTCTAGCTTTTGACATTTTCTTCTATAGGATTTCATTTATGACTTGTATTTGTCACATCTCATGGTTAGAGCATCTAGAATCTCTTCATCTATCTCTTCAATTTCAAAATCAGAATGAGAATGGGAAGTACTTACCTCATTTGTAGAGTCTTCTTATGTCATGAAACAAATGTTGGCAACCTCTTCTTCCTCTTCTTCACTTGAGCTATAGTCCCAAGTGGCTGAAAAACTCTTCTTCTTCTCCTTGTCCCATCTCTTCTTCTTCTTTAATTTAGGACACTCATACTTGATGTGTCATTGCTTTCCACATTCATAACAAGTGACATCGTTGGATTTCTCTCTTAGACTAGGAGTTGTCTTCTTGAAGCCTTTTATTTCTTTTCTTCTCTTAATCAACTCTTTTGTCCTCCTAGAGAGCATTGCTAGCTCCTCTTCTTTCTTGTCACTTTTTTCATCACCAGAGGTGATTTCTACCTCTTTCTCCTTTGTTGGAGACTTAAGAGCCAGAGTTCTTCTTTCCTTTTCTTGTTTATCTCCTTAGCCTCTTAGCTTCTTCATTTGTTCATCCTTTTGCAAGGCCAACTCATGAGTCAAGAGTTTTCCTATCGATAACCTTTCCAATCTCTAGATTGGACTCTTATATGTTGTAAACTCTAGCACCAAATTTATCTAGACGAAGAGTTTTGAAGATTTTTGTGTTTATCTCATAGTTGGTAAGAGCTCTTCCAAATTTCTTCATGATGGTGACAATGGACAATAGCCTATTTATCATTTTTATGATGTCTCATTGTCCTTCATCATTAAGAGTTTTCATTCGGTGACATACATCTCCAAACGGCTTGATTTCACTAGAGTTATGCCTTCATGATTGTCACACCCCATTTAATAATCATTTAAATTTCTCTTTAAGTCTATCCATTGTCATTTAAAAGACCTTATTAAAATTTTTTTTTTCATTATGTCTCTTATTCACCACTTAGTAATTATTTACAACAAAACATACATGAATA
>CATIWR010074429.1:0-10735 GCA_949677035.1 Omphalea diandra | reverse complement strand
TTTTAGAGCCCCTAGATAGGCATAAAATGGATATGTCAAAACCATATTCAAAGTAACTCATCATATTTTAAGAACAGTTACCTGTAATTTCTGGAATCCCATCCAGATAGATTGGCTGCTTCCCTCAAAGCAGTAATCCATCTCTCGACCCTATCAATGCTCTCCTTGAATTTTTCTTTAACTTTCCCAAAAGCTTCTCCAAAATTCCCAGTTTGATTTCTAACATCAGAAGGGTCGACATGGTAGAAAACAGGCAAAGGCTTTAGCCTCATTTCGTTCATGCCCTCCATTATCTTCACCAGTTCATCCAGGCACCACCTCGACGCGGCATAAGTTTCCGAGAAAATGATGACCGAAATCTTTGATTCTTCTATCGCTTTAAGGAGTGTGAGTGAGATGTCTTCTCCTCTATCGAGACCATCGTCATCTAAGAATGTGGCGATATAGTGTCTACACAAAGCTGCATAAAGATGGCTAGTGAAGTTTTGGCGGGTGTCAGCACCTCTAAAGCTAAGGAACACATCGTACTTGGTTTTAGAGGGGATAATGGAATTTGAAGTTGAAGCCATTTTCAACCAGTAGAAAAGAAACAGATTGAAGACAGAACTTTTTTTTTTTTTGCAATAAATCATGCTAAAGAAAAGAAAAACCATTATAGTCTAACAAAAAGAATAGAACTCAACTTCCAAAAAGTTGCAAGAAATTACAGAAAAGTAGGTCCATTGACTTGGCTTTCATCAAACAAATTGTTGTTCAAAGTCTACTTTTTTTTTTTTTGAAATTCCTTTTCTTCTTCCATGAAATTAGTTTTCACATCAATTTCTAAGCATTTTTGTCAACCTTTCTTGGAGAGATAAATTTCAAGCAATTTGACTTTTTTTTTATTTTTTATTTTTTTAAATCGGCTCTAATCTTGATTGGAAGTCTAAATTTATCGGCTCCCTCCATACCATTGATTCAGGACAACAGCTGAACTGTTGCTCTGTGAAAAGGATAAAAACCGACAGCTGACTCTAAAATCTAATCTGGTTTTCTAATTTATTTTAAGTTTGTAATCTTAAAATACTAAAAATTAACTTATTATTATTATTATTAAATTTAATTTTTTAATTATTTTTTTATCAAATCAATTGAATCAATCAAACCGCTCATTTTACTAATTAATCTGAAACATATATTTTAAGATGCGAAACAAGCATTTTAATTATTTATAAATAATAAATATTATTTATTACATCAAAATATTACCTATTATGAGAATAGTTGAAATAAGGTAATCCAATATAATATAATAATTTTGAATAAGTATCTTTTAAGTTTCTATAATAATTTATTATTTCAAAAATTTATAAAGTTATCTTATGAAAAATAGTTAAAGTTGAAATTTTAGAATAACTATATTTAAATAAAAATAAAGGTAATCATTATGTGTCTAATAGATTATAATTTAATAATATAACTTTAAAACTTAAAAAAATAATCCAAAAAGTAAAAAAATAAAATAAAAATCTAGATCAATTCGATTCAAGTTGCAGTTTTATCTGAGTTTTACAGTTTCATTTTGGAGTTAATTTAGACGGACCAAGAGCTTGCTTCTCATATTTTTTATTTAAATTTAGAAATCATTATATTATCTAAAAAAATAAAATTTAAAGTTAACAACTGAAAAGTTTAAAATCAGAAAATTTATTGTGCACATTTTTACATCATTAGATTTTTAGTTATAAAAAAATGATATAATCTCTTTAAAGTTTTAAGATATTATATGTAGAGTTTTGTCAACTTTACTTTTTTCTATATCGAAAGTCCTTAATATAATAAAAAAATAAAAGTTTGAGAATTTAATTGATACAAATAAAAATACAAGGGATGAGTAGCATAATCATGAAAAATTTAAGGGTGTTAGCATGGGCTCTAGTCTACTTTTATATTAAAATATTTTTTTATATTAACAAGATTTTCAAAACCTGTGCAACAAACACTATTAAACTCCATAAAAAAAAAAGCCTAAGTTGAGGAAAAAATTATGCAGACAACAAATTTAAGTCAAGCGAAGAAAATAAGAAAGTAATGAAAAGAATAGTAGGAATGGGTAGAAACGTATTATGGGTAACCTATATGCTTATGTTTTTCATTTGTTTTGCACTTTGTACAACTCAATCCACTTTTGTATTTGATGAAGATTGGAAAGGTAATTCATCACCAGACCAGCATATGAATCGCAAGAATTTGAATTTCAGAATGTTACCTAGGGGACTTGTTCCTCCATCTGGCCCTAGTATTCCTACCCCACCACCATTTAGGAGAAATGGGAATTCTAATATATTGTCTGAAGTTATTTTGAATCCTCCATTTGGTCATAGTGCTTCTTCACCGCGAATGGGACATTGGCATTAACCATTTCAGAATAAGTCTAAAGGCGCTCAAAATCATACATGAGGGCCAAATACTAGTAACTTAAATTCCACACCACCAATAAATATCAAAGAGCTGAGTAGTGACTTTTAACCATCTTAATAAAGTCTCTCTCAATTTCCAAACCCTAACTGTTTCTATTTTTTTCTTTTAAAATCATTTTTTTCTTTTAGTGTATTGGAATTGCTACTGGTATATTTTACTGGTAACAAATTTTCTTTCTCTTTATTTTTTCTATTTTTTTTAACGAAATGAGTTATTTTATCTTATTTGTTAATTTTATTTTATTTTGTCTCTCTCTTTATAGTTTTTTTAGATTTATTATTCCGTCTCTTTTGTTGAGAATTTTTATCTCTTTTTTGAAAATTTTAGTAATTTAAGATTGATTATTTAATAATACATGACGATATGTTATTAGTAATTATTTCTCAAATATGTTCAAATATATTGTATGAATTTCAATTTACATTGCACTATAATAATATACCTGGTAGGGATCTCTAATATTAATAAAGATGCAGAATTATCGAAAAAAGATTCATATTGAAAATACAACCGTGACTTTAGAGCTGAGCCAATATACAGTTATTAATAATGTTGAAAATCAATTTCATATTAGCGTTGTAGATAATAAGATTATTTTCTTTTGTAAATGTTGTATGACAATTTATGAGTAATGACAATTTATGAGTAAAAATATCTTCTATTATTCTAAAAAAAAAACTAAGTAGTGAATAGCATAAGGGTGTTACTTGCCCTATACATGTATATTAGTCATCAAATCATTACTTATCACCTATGCTTTAGATTATCAAAATATCAATCATTTCCTACTCATTAATAATTAAGCAATATGTTATCTATCATTTCTTAATGATTTGTTTATTATAAACCTTTTAGTTCACATGAAGCATTTTATCATCTTGGATTTTTTTAAAATAAAAATATTGCATTAATAAAAACATGGAGGCAAATACTTTTTGTATTCTTCTAGTAAATAAATGGAAAAGTCTTTTACAAACAAAACTACCATGAATCTAGCACAATTTTATTTAGTCAATCAAATGCTTTTGTAAATTCAGTTCCTGTAGCTTATGTTCAAAATTTCTAGCAATCTCATAGTGGTTAAGTTATGCTATACAATTTCTCTTTATAATTCGTATGGATTAAATAATTTTACTATTATTTTTCTATGATTGAGCTCTTTTTTTTTTCTTGAAAAGAATTAAAAATATGAAAATCACTAATGGTATCTATTAAAGAGAGACTCAATAATATTAATACAAAAAGTATAAAGGCTTAAGAATGCATTTAGTACTGTATTCTTAAGTCTTTATCTTTTTTTTTTTTTAACTTTGAAACTACAATTATATTTTATTTTGAAACACTTTTTACTTTTTCAATTTACTTTAGTTTAATTGTAAGATGTGAAACATATATTTTAATCATTTATAAATAATAAATATTATTTTATTACATAAAACTATTACCTATTATGAGAATAATACAATATAATAATTTCTAAAAAAGTCTCTTTTAAGTCTCTACAACAATTTATTATTTCAAAAATTCTGAAAGTTATATTATGAAAAATAGTTAAAGTTGAAATTTAAAGTTAGAGTAACTATATTTAAAAATAAAATAAACGTAATCATTATGTGTCTAATAGATGATAATTTAATTAATATAACTTTAAAACTTAAAAAATCCTAAAAGTAAAAAAAGTAAAATAAAAATCTATATAAACTCAATTCAGGTTGCAGTTTTATTTGATTTCTTCTATTTCATGTTTGGAGTTAATTTAGACTGACCAAGGGCTTGATTCTCAACTTCTTTTATTTGAATTTAAAAAATATTGTATTATTTAAAATAATAAAATTTAAAAATAACAATTGGAAAGTTTAAAATCACAAAATTTATTTTGCTATTACATCATTATATTTTTAATTATAAAAAATGATATAATCTCTTCAAAATTTTAAGATATTATTTATAGATTTTTTTTCAACTTTACTTTTTCTACATTGGAAGTCCTCTAAATATATAAAAAAATTTTACACAAATTTTGAAATCCTTTTATTTTGTTCTAGTGGAAAAAGTAGAGAAATTTTTTCACATAAGGCAAAGGAGGGATTTTGAGAGAAAAAAAATAAAAATTTACGTTAGAAATTTTCTTCCTTTTTTTTTTTTTTTTTTTTTTTTTTTAATTTTCACGTTATTTGCACAATTTTGGAACAGCACCATTCTTCCTTTATCTGTCAAATATTTGTTCCCTATTAGGTCACTTCACTTCATAATTTAGATCACTTCACATGATATTCCTATTTCTTTGAAAAGTAAAATCAAACAAGTTTGAATTTTGCATAACGTGATGCTTCTATTTCTTTTACAGTAATATTAAAAGTAAAATAATATTAAATATATTAAATTAATATGAAATAATAAATAATATTTTTAATATAATATAAATAATATTAAATATTAATATAATATTGATATATATATATATAGTATAATTAATATTATTTAGTATATTATATAATAATATAAACTTAATATATATATAGTATAATTAATATTATTTAGTATATTATATAATAATATAAATTTTAATTTTAATTTAATCTTAATATAAAATATAATATAAATATAATTAAATAAATATGGTATTATATTTTTAAATATAATTATTGGTTAAAAATATTGTTTTAAGTGTTTAGATTATAGTTTATCAATATCTTTATATTTAAATAATTAATAATTTACTGAAATAGAGTTTATTCAATAAAAATAATAACAGAAAGAAAATTGAAATGCAGGATATTAGAAAATTGGACAAATCAACTTATTTTTCTGTTTTTTCAATTTTCTATTTATAAAATGAAAAATAAAAAAGAAGAATTAGAAAATATTTTCCACATTATAGTTTTTATAAATATAAATATAATTTAAATTTTTAATTTAATTTAATTTATAATAATTTTTAATAACACCTAAACTAAATGCCTTAATAACTAAACTATAACAACAATTAGAATACATGTTATTTATAGTAATAGTGATATATTTCTAAAATGTCATAACACAGAATTACTGTTATATTTGACACAAATGTCATTAACATTGCTACTAAAAAAGCGAAATTATTGGAGCACTTCCCATAAATATCAGTATAATATAAAAAGTATCAGAATAAAAATGTCAGTATAAACTATTTTTGTCGCAGGGCACATATTGGCAGGCATATTTTCTCTGCTCGCACTTCTTGGCTCGATAGTGGTGCTTTCCCATCCATGTTGAACAACACAAATGTTGTGCTGATTCCAAAATGTTATAGTCCATCCTCTATGAAAGATCTACGACCTATTGCACTTTGTAATGTGGTATATAAAATTGTTGCAAAGGTTTTAGCTAATAGACTGAAGCGTATCCTGCCATTGATTATTTCTAATGCTCAGTCTGCATTTGTACTAGGTCGGTCTATTGTAGACAATGTTTTGATTGCTTTCGAGCTTATTCATCATATGAAGAGGATGACTCTGGGAAGAAAGGTTTGTGTGCTCTAAAAATTGATATTAGCAAGGCATACTATAGGGTCAGTTGAGATTACTTATTTGCTGTGATGGAGCAAATGAAGTTTGATCCTAAGTTCATCGATTCGGCTTTGTGTTTCCACAGTACGATATTTTGTGGGCTTGAACGGCAGGTGGTAGGTCCTATTTCTCTTAGCAGAGGCCTCTGACAAAGGGATCATTTGTTACCTTATTTATTCATCATTTGTGCTGAAGGGTTGTCCGGGCAGCAGAGGTTAAAGGGGGCATTGATGGTTGTCGTATCAGTAGAGGTGCTCCTAGAGTTTCCCATTTATTATTTGCCGATGTCAATTTATTTTTCTTTGAGGCGATGCTGGAGGAGTGTGGTAGAATGCAACCAATTCTCAATAATTATGACCGTGCTTCAGAGCAAGCAGTCAACTTTCAAAAGTTAAGAATTTTTTCAGCAATAATGTTGATTCAGCTATAAAAGATGTTAATTGCACTATTTTAGGTGTGTCTAACCCTCGTAATACAGGGCGGTATCTGGGTCTCCCATCACTGATTGGAAAAAGAAGTGGGCCATTTTTTATTTTCTCAGAGACAAGCTTTGGAAAAGATTGAGAGGTTGGTAATGCGGTTTCTCTCACAAGCAAGTAGAGAAGTGCTTATAAAATCAGTGGCACAGGCGATTTCCTCATTTTGCATGAGTTTCCTTGATCCCTATCTCTGTGTGAGGAGCTTGAACGAATGATGAATTTGTTCTGGTGGGGTATGAAGCGAGGGGGTAGTAGGTCTATACACTAGTTTCAGTGGGATTTATTGTGTGAAAGGAAGGAGGAGGGGGTATGGGTTTTAGGAAGCTTCATCAATTTAATCTTGCAATGTTGGGAAAGCAAGTTTGGAATCTTAATTTTGATCCTGATGCTCTACTTTCTACACTTATCAAAGCTAAAAATTTCCCTTCAGGGGACTTCTTAAATGCCCAACTGCGCAACAATCCAAGTTTTACTTGGAGAAGCATCTGGTCTGCTAAGGGGCTTCTCTTTAAGGGATGTCGTTGGCTTGTTGGAGATGGGATGAGCTTCAATTTGTGGCACATGGTTTTACGATTAATACCACTGTTAGTGAGAGGCTGGAAAATTTAAGGATTGACGATTTATCCCAGGGTCCAGAGATTGAGATGTGGAGCTGACACGGAAGAAAATCTGTGATCAGGATGTACATGCTATTTTAAATACTCTGTTGCCTTGCATATTGCGTCCAGCTAAGATTATTTGGCACTTTGGTCCCACTGGGTTATACAAGATGAAAACTGGTTATAGGGTGGCTATGGAGGAAAGAAGGCCTCATGTAACATCTATCAGTATGCTTGACTAGACGAAGCTTTGGAAATTAGATTTGCCGCCTAGAATTAAAACCTTTGTGTGGAGACTGTGTCGTGAGTGTATCTCTCTTTGGGCTTCTTTGGCTCGTCGAGGGATGGTTTTGGATACAGCTTGCCTGTTTTGTGAACATTCTATCGAGGACTCTTTTCATCTTTTTATAGATTGCCCTTTTGTTAAACAGGGTTGGCAGCAACTGGGTCTAGCACCATGGGCTGGGAAGTACCCCTCATGTTCAGAGGTTTTCTTTGCTTTGTTGCATGTGCTGCCTGCAAAGACTATGTGTGATGTTAGTGCTATGCTGTGGGGTGTGTGGAAACAATCTCTTGTGGGCTTCTGTTGATTTTTCAGAAACTCAGTGTTTATCGAATAGCCTGAGTTTTTAGAACCAATGGCGGCAAGCTAAGGATCTTCTTCTTCCTAGGTCACAACATTAGGATCTAGTAACACCAAAATGGAATATGCCTTCTCATCCTTTTGTCAAGTGAATAGTGGATGCTGTAGTTTTTGGGCAAGACATGAAGATTGGTGTGGCGGCTGTCATTCGAAATTATAAAGGAGAGTTTGTTTCGCGCATGGCCCATGCAATTCTAGGAGTGTTTGCAGCAAATCTTGCTGAGTCATGCGCATTTAGGATAACTTTGAATTGGGTTCTTGACCAGCAGTTATCATCAGTCATTTTCGAGCTGGATTCAAAGGTAGTGGTGGATGTTATGAGACGTTCTAAGTCAGATCAGTCAGAATTCGACGCCATTATTCAAGAGTGTCTTGGTTTGTTTTCTGCAAGGCTTGATTTTTAAGTTCGTTTTGTCCAAAGACAAGCTAAAATGGTGGCTCATACCTTAGCCAGAGCCTCATGTTCCCATGCTAATCTTACTTCTTCGGTTGATGTTCCTTCTTGTATTAAATCCCTCTTGCTGCAGGAGGGTTTAACTTTATCGTAATAAAACTGGCCTGTTCTTTTTTTTTTTAAAAAAAAGAACAATTTGAAATTTTATACAAATTAACTTAGTCGCAATCTTGTGCTTTACGATTCTCTAGTCTGCCAACTATTATATAATCATTCCTGTGTAGTTTAGTTCTTTCCCCTCTTAGCCTTTGCCCCTATTTTTTCAAAAGAAAAAAATTTTATTGAGATGAAATTTTTAATTCATAATTACTACTATTCAGACAAATTCATTATCACATCTATAAATACCAATAACATGTGTGATGCGTGTAATTTTTTATTCTCAATCTATTGAAAATATATACATGAATATCATTTTTTTGGTGTTTTAGGTTGCAACCGGTATATTCTATTAGTAACAAACCCTTTTTCTATTTGTTTTGTTTATTTTTCTCTAATAAAATAGGTTATTTCACCATATTTGTTCATTTTTATTTTGTTTTATCTCTTTTTGGAGACTTTTTATTTTAAATTTGTTATTTTATCTTTCTTAATGAGAGTTTTTGTCTATTTTTTTTAGAGTTTTAGAAACTTGAGATTGATTATTTAGTAATATATGACGGTATAGTATTGAACATTATCATTCAAATTTGTTATGCCATATAATATGAATTTTAGGCCACATCACGTTATAGCTCTCTATCTGATGAGAATATTTATAATTGATAAATATGCAAAATTATTGAAAAAGATTTATGATGAAAATAAAATAATTATTTTGAAACTGAACCAATATATAATTATTAGTAGCATTGAGGATCGAATTTATATTAGTACTTTATATCATAAGATTTGTTTTTTGTAAATATCGTATAACTATTTATAAATAAAATATTTTATGTTATTCTTAAAAACAAAGATACATGAATAGCAATTTGTCTTTTCATTGTTGGATTTTTAAACTATTTTCTCATGATATCAACCATGTAAATTATTATTAGAATAAGTTTTTAATGTTTAAATTATAATTTAATTCAATTGTTTTAAGTTATGAGTTTGAACATGTCAATATCTAATTGAGCAAAACATATTATAGATTTTATACACCTTATAATACAAAATTTAAAATAGAATTGAATAGATAAAATTTTAAGCATTATGGGATTTTCTGAACAAGAATCAAAAGGAAAAACAAAATCAATGCACCTTACAAAGATTATATGGGAGAGGTAAGAGTGTAACATGGAACAATTCTAATTTTAATACTAGTGTGGGCAATACTTTAGAAACTGATGTAGCAAGACGAGAGAAATTCTATTTAAGAACTGATGTGCTTTAAGAACTGTGAGAAGTTCTTTAAAAGAAAGGTTAATATTTTTCTATTTTTTATTTTTTTTACTTTTAAATTATTCAAAATTACATTATATATAACATATAATATCTTATTTAGAGAAGGACGTTTTAACATCTCTGTTCAAAAAAGAATTCTGATATTAATATGGACGCTAATATTAAAATAGAAGAAAATCAAAATTATAATAATAATGTTGTATTTTGTTATCTCCCTCTTGCATTCTCTCTCTCTCTCTATCACACACACATATGTACACACGTACACCCGTTGTAATCAGAGGAATTAAATCAAAGGAATTGAATATTAATTTTTACTGCTAACCATTTGAGATATTATACTTTATTCATCAATTTTCAGTCAAATTAGAGATTGATATTTTGACCTTTTATCCATAATTACACCCATTATAAGAATCTTTCTATTTATGAGGTGCTTTTTGTTTTCAGATTGGCCAGGAGAGAGTTGATAATAGATGTTGATTCAGTAACAAATCATAATTTTCTTAAAATGGAGGTATTTCCTTAAACATTGTTCATGATGGATAAATATTTAATGTACCCTGAATTTCCTGTCTCCAGTTACTTGTCTATTGAGTTGATTTTCAGTGGGACAGGAAAAGAAGAGAGTTACCTGTATTTTGTCCTACCCATTCTTGGTTGAAAATGATATTTAGGTGAAGGGTGATGTGCATCAAAGTTAACTGTTGCCTTTAATCAAAGTTAACTGTTGCCTTTTCACATGATTAGAAAAATATTTAATTTTTTTTTTAAATTACTAACTTTTCTCATTCAAAAAATACTTATAAAAATCACACAATTTTTAAAATTTGGTTTAGTTTTTGATCTGGTGTGATGTATGCAGGCAAAAAGTCAATGAGCCAATCTTGGTATGCGAGTATTATTTAATTAATAATTTCTGGAGCTTTGTGGATCAACTGTATTAGCAATTTCCAGCTTTTAGCAATAATAAGTCCAAATTAAGACTTAAATCTTAATCTAACCCAAAAATTAATCATGACCTTAATTAGTTATTAGCAACAATTTTTGGGGCCCTCCTAATATGTTATACACATTTATATAATACAAAAAGAGTTCAATTACCAACACACACACAGATATATATATATATATATATATATATATATATATATATATATATA
>CATIWR010074428.1:0-20095 GCA_949677035.1 Omphalea diandra | reverse complement strand
GATTTATAGTTGATTGGTTGAAAGGCTAATACTTGATGTTGTTGGCAAGTAAAAATATTTGATAGCATATGTGGCGATAATATTTGATAGCTTACGTGGCGATAATAATTGATAGCTTATGTGGTGATATTATGTGGCGATAATATTTGATGGCTTATGTGGGGATAATATTTGATAGCTTATGTGGGGATAATATTTGATAGCTTATGTGGGGATAATATTTGATGGTCTATGTGGCGATAATATTTGATAGCTTATGTGGCGATACTATTTGATAGCTTATGTGGGGATAATATTCGATAGCCTATGTGGCAACAGCTAGTGTGTCAATGATATAATAGCCTGTGTGGCAAGATCATTTGATAGCCTGTGTGGCAATGATATAATAGCCTGTGTGGCAAGAACATTTGATAGCCTGTGTGGCAATGATATAATAGCCTGTGTGGCAATGATATAATAGCATGTGTGGTAAGAACGTTCGATAGCCTATGTGGCAATACTATAATAGCCTGTTTGGTAGGAACTTTTGTTAGCTTGTGTGGCAATGAGATCTATAGCCAGTGTGGTAACAATATATATATAGCCTATGTGGCAACTAAAAATGAAAGCCTTTGTGGCAGTGATATTTGTAGTCTATATGACAGCAATTTATGATATCGCGTGTGACAATAACCTTTAATAGCCTATGTGACATTTAAGAGGAAAAACTCTTTATTTTGTACATGGATATGAAGATGAGTTATTTATGTTTAAATATTGTTACATTATTTGAGATTGAAGTATTATTATGCATTTACTTACTGAGTATGCAAACTCACTCTTTTGTATGAAATCCTATTTCAGAAAGAGTAGACTAAAGATTGCATCCAGTATACTTTTCAAAGTTGCTGTCTAGCAGTGTAATAGAGGTTGGGCCAGTATGCAGTCAGTTAGTATTTTAGTTTGATTATTCATGTATGTTTTGTTGTAAATAATTACTAAGTGGTGAATAAGAGACATAATGAAAAAAAAAATTTTAATCAGGTCTTTTAAATGACAATAGATCGACTTAGAGAGAAATTTAATTGATTATTAATTGGGATGTGACATATATATTATAGCCATAGAAGTATGACCTCTCCATTTCGAGCACTATCTTAATAAACTACAGCGCAAGGTCCTGTTCAATCCTCATATTATCACTTTCCTTCAATGGTTTCAACCATTGAGAAGATGGGTTGACTCCATGCACGTTAGGGTTCAATACTGCTCTCTTGAAATAACATTAAATAAAAGGGTTATCTTTAAAGTTCACAGGCTCTGTCTCATTGGCCCTTCTCGTTTAACTCCACAAATGCTTGGGTACCTACACTACTATAAGGAATATCAGTTCTCCTTATGGACAGATGCCCTTGACAACCTTGAGCAGTTCAAAGAATTTCAGCATTACATGTTTGAGAAGAACAAAGTCATTCCCAAGGAAATATGGCCTACTCTTGTCGGCAATGCTTCGTGGGACACTCTTCCTCGCAGATATCACAATGATCTTAAGGCCATGTGCAGAGATTGGGAATGTAATCCGAGTCAACAGTTCAAAGCTCTTGATAGCCAAATGTCTGAGCCATATTCTCAATACCCCTATGAACCTGAAGATTTGTATCTGAAATATGGGGAGAATCTAATCCTGGCAGAAAAAATGGATAAGAAAATCCAGACTGAGCTAAAAGATGAAGACTATGAGATAATGAACTTGTCACCGTCACATAAGCCAATCCGCAAAGGATAGAAAGGAGTCTGCTTTTATCTCCCATTTAGTTGTGTGCTATCCACTTTTGTTTGTCTATTGTAATAATTAGTGGACAAGTACTGTTTGCTTTAATTAGTGTAGAATGAGCTGGCTATTTTAATTTATCTGATTATAGTTATTAGAGTTAGCTGGCCTATCTAATTTGTCATTTGTAATCATTAGGGAATCTTATCTCTTCCTTTAGATGTGTATATAAGGAAAGGTTCCCTCCTTTGTAATTCAAGGGGTGCAAAGTTGTGTTTTCAGAAATAAAACTTCTCTCTTTTAAAAAAAAAAATATGAGTCATTAAACCTTATCTGCCAATAGCCAACAAGATTACTATCATCTCTCCTCTGCCATGTTCTTCATCTCCTCTCTCACCTTCTTTGATATCATAATCTCTTGTCTACACCATACTAAGAGGACTGTGGAAACCGTGGGTGGGCATACTAGGAGGATTGTGGAGCTGAAAGTGAGCACAAGGCTAAAGGACAATGGTGAAGTGACGTAAGGATGCCTGAGAAGCCATAGTATGATGCTGAACTGCTCATGAAGACTTGTTAGTCTGTTGCTGCTGATCATAGTCATACGTGTAGCCTATCCATAGTCCTAGCCATTTGGTGTGGGCAGTCACTATTGATATTATTTATATATTCTTTAAATGTTTAACACATTTAGAAAAATTAATCAATAAACAATAATTTTTGATAAAAATTAATTCATTTTTAAAGAAAATTCTCTTTGTTAAATTTAAATTATACTTTTAAATTTTATAAAATTATCAAAATAAAAATTTAAATCATATAAATATACAAAAACAAAACTTAATGGTAGAAATGATGTAGTTTAAGAGATAAAAGTATGAAATAATGATAATACATAGGCAAGAGTATGGAAAAAGTTCATCACTTTTTTTTTTACACGCATTTAATAGTGTGTGTATGTACTCACTCATTTGTTGTAAAGTAACTATTAAAAAAAGATCAAATCAGTTAAAAATAAAAAATCAGAAGCTTAATATCGATAAATCAAAATTTGTGGCGTCAATGGTAAAAATGAGTATAGTTCAAGGGCCTTAAGATGCATTTAACGAACTTCACTTCACACCATCCACTGCTACGCTGGATAAATGTTAATGTGATTAAATTTATCATGCAGATATGAATCATTTAATTATAATTTTTTTATTTTATTAATAATATTTTATAAATTGATATTTAAGGTGCATTATATAAATTATTTATCTGGTAAACTTAATTCATTGAAAAAATTTTCAGTCCTAGCAGTAGATCTAAACGAGGGCAAGTTCGGCCATTGTCTCATAAAAAAAAAAAATCTGTCATTTTTTTAAAATTTTTTTATATATGCATGTTATATGATTATAAATATTTTATAATTTAGTGCCAAAATTTTAAAAAATTTTAATTTTATATATTCTCTTAATAAAATTTTCAATATTATACTTCAAAATTTTAATTTATTAATTAAATTTATATATGTATTTATAAAATATAAAATAAATATTATTTAATTATAAAATATAAATAAATTAATAAATAAAGTTCAATTTTATTTTTTTACAATATATGTATTCATTTTTTTAAAATCCAAATCTTGAATTCATCACTACTAACTATTGAAATACAAAAAATTAACAACAATGTCTGATTTTAATAAGATTTCGCAAAATTCGAATCAAACTCCATTTTAATTCGAATTAGCTCAATGGGTTACAAGGTACATTTGGAGATACGTGAATGGTCTTTTTTTTTTTTTTTTAATTCACCTTTTTTTCACTAATTTCTTTGAATAAAGAATTATATATATTAATAAATTGTAACAAAAATAAAATAATCAATTAAAAAAATAATAAAAACATATTAATATATTATCGAATAGGATTTGGGATAGATTTTAAAAACCTAAATCTAAGCAAACTAGAATTATTACTTACAAAATCTGATAAACTCGATGCAATGAGTCAATAATACTTGTTTTGGTTTAGGCGGGTTTGAGCTAAATTGTCAACTCCATCTTCGAGTACCATGTCCTTTGTAGTTATAATAATCAAGAATGTTCTTTTCCTCCCTTTTTTACCCAAAAAAAAAATGTAGAATGTTGTATGGAGAGAGTTTCTTATTCAAAACCAAAGTTCTCTTAATAGAGATAATTTTTTCAATTAATTAAGTTTTGATAGGATTTCAGTTTGTAATTTTATAATACTAAGAATGATTTTAGCATCTTTAGATAAAAGGTTAATGAAACAAAGTTTATTTTACTCTCTATTGTTATTATTATAATTTGAAAAAGTAAAATTATGCTAGTAAAGATAGGGTACTCATTCCAAATAATTAATCTCACCCTTTTTTAAGAATTAAATTAATTAAATACTAAAAACATGAAAAATGCATGATATGTCTAGTTCATTTGTGCAATCTAAAATTAATTGAAGATTGCATTCGATTTTAATGATTTTTTACTTTAAATGCAAATTTAGGTTCACCATTCACCGACACACAATCTAAAAAGATGGATATAATATGAATATTTTCTTTCTCAAAACCATCACCAGAAAATGAGAGGAAGAGGATGAACTTACTCAAACACACAACTTATATTTAGCAATATTATACAATACAGTAAGAATACAGATTAAACCTACTAGTCCTTAAGGCCATTAGACCTCCATGCAAAATAATAAATATTATAATATCTCTTGCTAATGCAAGTTAACATGCATACAGGAATACATGCTCAATAAGTAACTCCCCATCCTATTTCAGATCCTACTCCAGCTGAGGAATCAAAGCTCGTGTAAGACCCGCTTTCACTGGGGCTCAAAGGTGGGAAGAGCTGGGCCAAATTGTGGTCGTCTTCTTTATCCAGCTCAAGAAATTCTCTCAGCTTATCAAGATATTTTTGCTGAGTGTCTTCCTGCAAAAAGAATCGTATGAAAGCATAAGTTGTAGTTTTTTTTTTTTTCATACACCGCATCAAAAAATAAATAAAAAAAAAAACTACATAGAAAGATGCTGCTTCGTACCTGTACTCCATTAGCCGGAATTGAGGAAATTGACATATCAGCCTTCTCGTATTGATTTTGATTTTCAAAATCACAAGGTGCTGCTGCAGGAGGACTACTCCATTCACCTTCATCAGATGCTGATATATCACTTTTGTTATTAGGATCTTGGTGTTCGAAATCCCAAGTCGGTACTGCGCCATTGATATTGGTTGACATGGTGGTCATCTCATTTGGATTTTGATTTTCTTCATCAGAACCCAAATAGTTACGCGACTCTTCTTCATCACCAATGAGATCATCAATGGGAAAATTTTCAAGATCAGAAGCCATATGGATGCTTGGCTCATATTCATCGCCAGTAGATGAATTAACTATCATGTCGTTTAGCTTTAGAATTTCGAGGTCAATAGGCGAAGCCATATTACTTGGTTCGCCTTCATCGACCTTCTCCTCTGCCTTCTTCTTTAATTTACAAAGAACAAAATTCCCCTGCAAAAAACATTCATTCATTTTGTAAGAGTTGTTATGCATTATAAAACATCGGGATTTCGGCAAATATTATAGACTACAATAAGAAGGGCTTTTACCATAACATTACCTGGATACCCACAGTGGAATTTGGATCAATATATTCGTACTCATGCATAATCCATTTAGTCCTAATCGGCTTCAGATCTTTTATGTAGAAAACTAAACTTCTTTTTGTACCAATCTGTTTGTTGGTTTGTTTATTGGTCACTTTACGAGGCTTGCCAGTGGGTTTCCAGTATCCAGCCTTGGTCCTACGATTGGAACGACGGCCATGGGAGTATTTATAATCACGGGGACAGAAGAAATACCACACTTGATCCTCTGAATGCGGCTTGACTAGACCTGTATATGAATAAACTTCATCATCAATCCAAAGCATTGCCATGGAAATAGACAAAAAGATTGGAGAAAATATATGTGTTTACCAGGAAGTGCCTCCGGCTCAAAGTCACAAACTTTAATCTCCGTGAGAGTAAGCAGATGGTTATCATAACCTAGTATCTTACGCTTCAAAAAATGATCGACTAATTCATAATCAGTTGGATGGAACCTATATCCAACAACCGGGTATGGTTCCTCCGGCTGCTTTGAACTTCTCATAACTACATATATGAAAACACACAAGTCAGAAAGAAGAAAGAAATACGAAGGAGTTAATGTTACAGAAAGCAAGACTTCACTCACCTAATGAGAAGTTGGATTTCATTCCTCTTCCTAAAACGGGAATCATAAAAGCAGAAGCTGGGAACAATTTTATCTTGGAGTCGAAAACGAAAGAGAGAAGGCAAAGTATATAAGTTATAACTAGCAGAAGCAGGGGAAGCAATCTAACAGGGCATTAGTTGAGGGGAAACACATTTGGCTCAAGGATGAGAGTTCGTGCGTATGTTTAGCAGAGAGGAAAGGGTAATATATTATAGAGAGAGACTGGCAAAGAGAGTTTACATTCAGAAGAAGCGATGACTACTTGGCTAAGAAGCTGTGTGAAGTCACTACTTGGCCGAGAAGTCGTGTAGTCCCCACCGTGCATGTCTAACTATTTTGTACAATGGCATCAATATATTTTAGTATAATTACTGCTCTGTAGTGAGGCGCAACTTGTTTCCAAAGTTTAGTCTCTACTTCTACAACAATCAGGAATCTTCAATCTATCCCAAAAGTATAAAATAAAATAAAATAAAAATAAAAATTCACTTATTTTAGTCCTCTGCTTGTTCAACAATCTGCTGGAATATTTAAATTTATCCGAAAAGCATAAAGAAAATGAAAATTGATTTTCATAATATAAATTTGTTTTTCTTTGTGAGAAACTGAGCAGAATTAATCTTTTGAAATATTCTTATTAATTTTATACAAGCAAGTCAAGTTGAAATCACAGAAATTTGCTCTCCAATCAGAACATTTGATAAGCTTTGAGCAGCTTAACCTTTGCTTCTCAAGATTGTTGTGCCTCAACAATTCATTTGGAATTAGCGTTGGAGCTGTTTAGTGTTAAAAATTGGTTAGATTAGAGGCTTCTTATTTCGTAGACCTGAGTGGGCTTATTTTTCTCTAGAAGCAAAAGCACTCATCGTCAATTATTAATAGTTAGTGGTATAATGCTTTTTGCACGGATTTTAATTTATTTATTCTATAAAATAGTTACTTATTTGCGTTTTATGTAAATTTTATTATTTTAAAGTATTAATATGTAAAAATTTGAAAAAAATATCAAAATTATAAAACATTCACTGAAAATTACAGTTGATAATATGTAATGCAACACTAATACTCTTTTTAATCTTAATAAATTAAAATAATTTATAATTATTTTATTTACAAATATTAAAAATTAATTTTTAGATTTACTTTTTATTTTTATAAATACTTGTGTGAATTATATGTCTCTATATTTATATATTTATTATTGACATTTGTGGTGTTATAAGAATAATTATAAATTTAGCAAAAATAGGAGAAAATGATTGATATTATACATTTATTAATTAATATAAGATTATATTTAACTATAAAAATATATTATCATCAATTTTAATTATTAAACTATTTTACGTATTATCATAAAAATAATTAAATAATATAAATTTAAAATAAATTAATTCTTAAACATTACTTTCACTGTGAGCTTCTAAATATCACAAATAATAATATATTCTTAATTATTAAAATATTAGTACAAAATCTTAAAATATCATCTAAAAAATATAAAAAATTATAAATAAAAATTAGATGATAATATTATTATTATGATCTCTCTCTCTCTCTCTCTCTCTCTCTATATATATATATATATATATATATATATATATAATATTGATGAAATATTCAATTTGATTATATTATCAAAAAATTAGTCATAAATTTAAAGATAAAAAAGACTAATATTTTATATTTAAACTATTTATATAAATTACATGACTCTTTAAATCTATAAATATATTATCATAAATACTTATATTTTCACTCTTTTGTATACTATTGTAAATAATTTTGATCAATTAATGAAAAAATACAATAAAATTTATTCTCATAAACTAGTGGTATTCTGACTTCATAAAAGTTTATAATATATACATAGCAGCTGAAATTTTTTTATCAAAACACTTAAGTTTAATTTACTCACTAAGAATAGATTCAAAATTTAAAATTTTTCTAAAATTAGAAAATACAAGATGATTTTAGACTTGTTATTTTTAATTTTAAAATTTCTAAAAACTAAAATAAGATAGGACATTAACAAGAAAAAAAAAAGCATCAAATTTTAAATTATCTTTTTGTTTCAATTTTTAACATTTCTCTATTAAATACATATACATGAATAAATAATAAAAATAAGAAAAATATCTAATAAATTTATTACTGGAAAATTTAAATATATCTTCAATATCAAGACAAACTAATCTCAATTACTTATTTTAATAATTTTATATTATGAAATCAAAATTAAGAAAATTTTCAAAATTTCTCAAATTAGAAAAAAAAATACTATACAAAAAGAGAGTCAAAACTCTAATTTTTCTTCCTTTTAGAAATATATTATCATAAATATTTATATTTTTCACTCTTTTATGTACTATTAAAAATAATTCTGACTAAATAACGAAAAAATACAATAATTTGAAAGTTTACCCAGCAACTTGACGTTCCATCTCATGGTTCCCTTCAATGACCATCATAGGAACTCTTGATGTCAGTGGCTCCGTGAACCTGAAAGTGAATTAAACTCTGTCAGTGATAAAATAAAATGAAATTCATATCGTCAAGGTACCCACACATCCACCTATCTACAATACAATACAATTTAGACATAATCACTCATCACTCTTATCCATATTGGATTTATGTTTGAGGCCACTGGTAACTCCAATTTCTGTGCATGAAATTAAGTGCAATACAGTATACTTGATGGCTGAAATGCATATGGGGTAGTACTAGTCTGAGACATGGCAAGAAAAATGGTTAAAAAGAAGATGAGCTTGAAAGATCAGGACATGCTTCACTCTAGACAAACAATCACCAATTGCAAATAGCCTAAACAAAAGTGAAGTAATCAGCATATATATGCACATGGGGTATTATAATTTATATAATAAATTGAGAAATCGGATCAAGAAAATAAATGTTTAAACTATTTGGTTCGTGAAATCCACAGAATTGCTTTGGACAAATTCTATAAAAATGCTAAGCAACATACTGACATATACAGTACAAACCAATGCATTCCTGAGATTGCTACTCGCCTAGATACCATTTAGTCATTTAACCAACAAACGAAACGGGTAGGGATCCAAATGAGAATGAGTTTTCGGTGACATCGATGCCAGGGTGGTCGGAACTCCAGGAAACGAAACGCGCAGAGATCCATATGAGGGTGGACTCTCATCGTAGCAACCGTAACTCCAGACATATCATGGTCGACCACCACGAAGTCGCCCGTAAAAGCAGATGTATGAAAGTGTCCTTAAAGGAGGAAAAAGAAACCATCTCATTGATTTCTTTCATGAGAGTATCAACGGTTTCTTTTTGTTTTATTAAGAAGGAGATAGCAGAGCGTCAAGGCAGATTTTATTTCTCTTTATAAGGGATTTTAATACTCCCTTCATGCCAAAATTTAAGTCTAAATTTTCTTTTTTATCCATCTCAAAATAAAGTTTTTTTTTTTATTTTTTTGAATATAATTAATTTACTAATTACCTATCATACTCTATTTAATATTATTAAAAATTTATAAACATCAAATATTTAATACACTTATTGAAAAATTAAATAATGACATTATAGGTAATTAGTCATCTCTTATTGGAAAATTAAACAAAATTTCTCATATCAAAGTAATTTGTGATGGTCTATTCATTTTCCGCTTATAACTAGATCTAACTACATGCATGTTCTTTTTTGTGAAGTTCAATAAAAACATTTGAAAATATAATTGACTGATAAACTTCAATAAATGAAAATTATTTGGCGCATATTTTCAAAATAAATTTTTTTCAAATAAAAATTTTGAAATCTTGATATTTGTCGGTTTACTAAATTCATTTATTTAGTTTATATTAGCTATTTTTGTAGGTATGCTAAATTCAACTTTTTTGATTTATATTAGTCAACTTTGCAATATTAATTGTCTTTAATTTTACATTAAAAATTGACAATTTCAAGAATATTTATCACTGTTTATTTCAATGTAAATGTGAGGTATATTTAGAGAAAGTATATAAAATCAGTTATTTTAATCATATTATCTACATTTTGTTAATAATTATGTAAAAAAAAGTAGACTGAAAATTTGTGACAGAAGGAGTATACTGAATGTGGTTAATGTCTTTAAAGTTGAAGATTTAGATTTAGGTTATCAAAAATAGATTGATGTTTGCAGTCGAGCTAATCGTTTTATCTTTTAGTTTATCACTATTTATTTCAATGTGAATGTGGGGTATATTTGGAAGAAGTATATAAAAATCAACTATTTTAATTATATTACCTATAAAAAAAGTGAACTAAAAATTTGAGACGGAAGAAGTACATTGAATGTGGTTAATACCTTTTAAAGTTGAAGAAGATTTAGATTTAGGTTATGAAAAATAGATTGATATTTCCAATTAAGCTAATCGTTTTTATCTTTTAGTGAAACACTTATTGTAAATTCAAGCATTGCGCAAAATGATTATAATAATAAATTTTTTATAATTTAATATTTATTTTTATTAAATAATTAGTAAACTAATTGAATGATTAATTATTATTTCATAAAAATTTATTATCAAGTAAATAAAATAATAAAATAAATTTTTTAAAATGTAAATTTATGTGCTAAGTTAATAATTAAAACTATTGATTCATAATTTCAATTTTATATTATACAATTTCAAGAATGATTAAATGTATGAAGTAAATTATTAATAATCAATCAAATAAATAATGTAAGTATTTTATAATTAAAAATAAAATTAATAAATAATTATAAATAATTTTCTATTTGAAAATTGTTTGCAATTTTTACTTTTTAGAGTTGTTTAATTTCTTGTTCAGAATTTTTTTTATATAATTTTAACTTTCTATTTAAAAATTTTTTATTTAAATTTTTAAAATTTCCTATTTCAAAAATTTTTTTACAGACAATTTTTATTATATAATATAAAATAATGACATCTGACAATACTCTATATAATTATTTAACAATTCACATGCAACTGTTTTAAACTAATCTTAAAACTGAAATTAATAATATTAATAGTATCGAAAGTCCTTTGGTACTCTTTTACGATTTTTGTCGAAAGAAGAAGCAATTCAAGTAATACATGAGACCCATCCAGGAACTTGTGGAGCTCACCAAGCTACTCCCAAATTGGCTAGTCAAATCAAGAAGGTTAGGTTATTATTGGCCTATAATGGTGAAAAACTAGTCTTTGCAAAATTTGCAGCTTTATGGAATTTCGTCTATCAACCTCCACAATAACCACATTCAACCGTATTATCTTGGCCTTTTGAAACATGGTGAACGGATGTGATTGTTCCCATCATATCACATTCCAGTTCTAGAGATCAACAATTTTGCATTAAGAACTCAACATCCCAAAAATATAAGAAGGGCAACCTGAATTGTTACTTGTTCAACATTTATACAACAAAAGGATACAAAGATAAGCACCCAGAAAATAGAAGCTGTTGGTTCATGATACAATTCCACCTCCAACAACAAGAAAAAGGAATTATACATGGAAGTTCTACAAGACATCTCATTATGCATCTTGATTGTCTTCTATCCATATAAGTTCTATGACTCCAGTTCTTGCTCCAGAACAGGAGTCACATTGCTTCCAATAATCCTAACACTATTATAAGAATAAAACAGCAGACTTGGCGGGAGAAAAGGCTATGTTATCTAGGATTGCAACTTTAAGTTGCAAGTGCTAAGACTGAGTCTAAATCAGCAGATCTATCACTAGGTCAATCTACGGCCAGATGATAGAAGGAAAGAAGAACTAGAGCTGTTTGGTTCCCATGCTAATCTTCTTAGTTTCTTTTTGATCCATTTAATGCAAAGTAGAGAGACATACTCATACCATCTTTAGACAGACATAAACTACACTAAATCTCCAGCTCTAATATTATGTTTAGTTCCTGAGCAGGAACGATATCGCAACATATCTTTTTTCACATAGATATAGACGTCCCTAAGGTACTGTGCGTGGGGCTTTACTTAGTGTGACCGCACTACTGTGGCGCAGAGTTCAGGCTGCCTTCCAGTTCAAAAGAAAGCTTCTAGCGCTTCCTCAAGTTCAGGGTTCAACTGCAGAAAAAATCAGAGGTAAGTTCCAAGTTTGCTTCTTATGATTCACGTAAATAAGATTAGAAATCTGTACCGAGAATGCCATTTCTCACCTCAGGAGATGTAGCTTCTTCTCTATCTAAGGCCATCACAGGACCCTGATTATCTTCAAGGATAGGCGGTGTAGAGTTCAGGCTGTCTTCCAGTTCAAACCAAGCTTTTTTTAGCTCTTCCACAAGTTTAGGGTCAAACTGCAGAAAAAATCACAGCTAAGTTTCAAGTTTGCTTCTTATGATTCACAAAAGTAAAACTAAGAACTCTGTACCAAGAATGCTATTTCTCACCTCAGGAACTTCTCCTACATCTGAGGCTATCACTGGACCCTGATTATCTTCATGAAGTTGAGGGATTGGCATATCTGTCTTGTTATGTTGGCTTTGGGATTCTTGAAATGGTGCTTCTTGGACATTAGAAGGCATCATCGAGGGAGAGCAGTTATCTTCAGGGATTGGCTTATTTATGTTCTTATATTGGCTTTGGCCTTCTTGACATATAGCTTCTTGGATATTAGAAGCCACCATCAAGGGACCTTGATAATCTTCAGATATCGGCATATCTGCCTTCTTATATGGACTTTCAACTTCTTGAAATGGATTTTCTACTACATTAGAAGATATTGAGGGACTAAAATAATTTTCAAGGGAGGACACATCAGTCTTCTCATAGTGATTTTGAGCACCAAAATCAAAAGGTGTTTCCCAGATAGATTCGCCATCTACTGAGGCTGATATGTCGATATTCTTACTAGGATTTTGATTCTCAAAATCCAAAGTAACAAGGTTATTTGGTTTATCTTTCTCATAAAATGACGTTGCAGTCATCTCACCTGGATTTTGATATTCAAAATCAAAAGGCAGGAGGCAACTTGTTTTACCTTCATTATTCACTGAAACAATACTTATCTTATCAACATTTTGATTTTCTAAACAAGACATTAAGCAACTTGATTTAATATTCTTACTTAATGCCATAGCAGTAGTCATCTCATTTGGATTAAGATTTTCCAAATCAGATGCCACCAGAAATCTTGTTTCACCTTTGTTATAGGTTGAAACAATAGATATCTGACAAACATTTTCATTCTCAAAATTAGAAGCCATTAGGGGGCTTGTTTCACCTTGGTTACCGGTTGAGATATAAGTCATCTCATATTGATTTTGATTGACCAAAGTCTTATGATAACTTGACTTTCCTTTCTCATTAGTAGCCATGTTATCTGGATATTGGCTTTGAATTTTTAAATCAGAAATCATATGATTGCTTGGTTCACCTTCACCATAGTGTGGATTAGCCATAATTTCCTTCGAACTTTGATTCTTGAAAGCAGAAGCTGAGGCTACATCACGGTCTGATTCGGCTTTTCTTGCCTTCTTATACGGCCGTGCCTTGCAATCTGGATCAGCTTTTTTGGACTTCCTAACTGCTTTCTTCTTCTTATTTGCCTTTATTTTTAATTTACAAAGAACAAAATTGCCCTGCGCAAGCACGTGAGAATAGAGTTCATTGAATGATAAGCATTCAAATCAGTAAAGAACAAATTTCAAAAGGCTGCAAGCAGCTAAATTAACAGAACAAACAGAGACTAATTGCAGCGACCAAATAATTATCATAAATCAATCACATGCATCGACAAGATGAATAAAAGAGAATATACCTCAACAGGCGAGTTGAGTTGTGCAGTGTACTCGTACTCGTGCATGACCCATTGAGTGGCATCAGGGTTATGGAAAACCAAGATCCTCTTGGTTCCAATCTCCTCGTCACCCTCTTCAAGGCTGACTGAGCGAACATCACCTGTGCATTTCCACTGTCCAGTCCTAGCCTTCCTCTTGGCCAGTCCAGTGCTTTTATGATACTCGCGACGACAAAAGAAGTACCACACTTTATCTCCAGACTTAGTCAAGGACAGATCTACCGGCACAGAAATTGATAATTAATTTTGTGTAAGAAAAGAAAGGTAGAGAGTTAAGAAAAGAAAGGTAGAGAGTTCGTTGGTTACCACGTAGATCCCAAGGATAGTAGTTGTAAAACTGAACCTCGGTGATGTCGAGCCCATGGATAGGAGCGCCAAGGCTCTTGCGCTTCAAGTAATGATCAAGCAGCTCGAGATCGGAAGGGTGAAATCTCCATCCCATCGGCAAGTTTTGTGGAATTAGCTGCACTGCACCTGCCATACCTTTATTCAAATACAGAGAGAGAATATTAGAGCGGAAAAAATTGAAATTGAAGAGAACTAAGAGTAGGAAAAAGATTTTACTCACCGGAGGAGGAGTTATAGTTCATTCCTCTTCCTAAAACAGTAATGCTGGAATGAAGTGAAAGAAAGGAGGAAAACTAAAAAAGTATTGGAAGGGAAGGGAGTAAAGAGTAGCTATGGTGGTAGTGAATGAAGCGTGAACATTTTGTTTCAGTCCAAGAGAACGGGAATTGACGATCAAGTCCCCCTGCAACCTTGTTTGAGAAGTAGTGCTGACTGAGCAACTCACTGTTCATCTTATGTCACCAATTGTGGACCCACACCACCACTTGTACTTTATTCCGCGGAGAAGAATCTAGAATATTCACGATTTAATATTCTCACCATCAAATGACCAAAAGGATGATTGATGGTCTCATATTATGCTATAGTCATCGCATTAACTTTCTTTCATGACAATAAAACAAAATATGAGGAGCAACTCAAATAACTCCACACGATCAATTGGCGTCGACCATACGTTAATAAACACATGTTGGTGCCCTTTGCATATCTCTGCATATATAATCCAGGACTAGGACTTCTCATCTCTGCATTTGAAAATTTTGGACTTCAGTTAATAGTAACCAAACTTTACCTGCTTTTTATTTTCCTAAGGCAACATTTGATCTCTGATTTGATTTCTGATCATAAGTGGCCTCTTCTTTTTTATTTTCCTAACTAGCATTCCAGTCTGGTATTATAAAATCCATTCTCTTCTCCAAATGCAATATTTAATCAGCTAGCATTCCACAAATGATACTTTAAGAAAGCCACTGCCATTCATCAATATAGAAACTTCAATTACTGACTGCACGAAACAATTAACCCAAATCATTAAAATTCTGGAACCCATCCATATCTGACAAATATACAAAAGGGAATACTTCATTTAATCACTTAAAAAACATTCTTAGAATACAAGGATATAGAGTTACATACACAGAAAATACAAGCTGCTAGGTCTTGAGAATAAAATACATTACAAACGATAAAATATTCGAGAAGGAGAGTTCCATCTCTTTATTGTGGAGAATACATATTAAACCTTCACATACAAGAATTCCCATTCAATATCTTCTTAGCAGACTAGAAAATTCTGATCACAACTCAAGGAGGAGAGTCGCATCTTCTTTCTTGAGAATGATCCACGGTCAGACCTTTACATACAAGGAAATCAATACAAGAGTTCCCCTTTGATACTTTTTTAACAGATGAAAATATTCTGATCACCAACTCCAGGAGAAGAGTTGCATCTTCTTGAACAGTTGCAGCTTTTGGAAGAAAAAGAGACCAAAGATTTTGGATGAATGAGGTTGTCTTTTAGATAATTGTAGCTTGCCAATGAGGTTTTGTATTTTGAAAAATTGTAGCCTAACAATGAGGTTTTGTATTTTGAAAAATTGTTGCTTAACAATGAGGTTTTGTATTTTGAAAAATTGTAGCTTAATAATGAGGCTTTGTACTTAGAATAATTGTAGCATACCAATGAGGTTTTGTACTTGGAATAATTGTAGCCTGCCAATGAGGTTTTGTACTTAGAATAATTGTAGCTTGCCAATGAGGTTTTGGGCTAATTCTTGTCTAACTGGGTATGTCATGTTGTGGCTGTTTATGGCAGGTGTTAAACCATGTCCAACTGGGTATGTCGTTTCTGCAAAATGGTGTGTCTGTTTGGTAATGTTTGTGGCAGGTGCTAAACCATGCCTAACTGGGTATGTCGTTTCTGCGAAAATGGTGTCTGTTTGTGGCTGTTTGTAGCAGGTGCTAAACCATGCCTAACTGAGTATGCCATTTGTACAAAATCTCGTGTCTGTTTGTTAAGGCAACCAATGCAGAGCAGATGGACCGAAGTTACCTCTTAAGCTATAAAACTATACTGAGTCTCCATTCCTAGCATTATGTAGCCTAGTTCCCATGTAGGAACCAGATAGGCTACTGAGGAGCAGAGCTCTTGTTACTTGGGCTGCCCTTGGTGTAAGCAGGCTGCTGAGATCCAGAGTTAAGGCTGTGTTCCAGTTCTTCATCTGATGTGAGCATTGGTTGTATTTGAGAGTCTATCTGTAGAAGAATCACGATAATGTAGGTGTAAGTTTTGAACATGCTTCTCATTCCTCAACATGAACAAAGTTAACAACTGCAATCAATCATGCTGTTTCTCACCTCTAGAAATGTGTCTTCTCCTATATCAAAAGCATGATAGTCTCCAAGTGCTGACATATCTGTCTTCATATAATGACTTTCTACTTCTTGAAATGTAGTTTCTTGGACATTATAAGCCATCAAGGCTCTTGAACAATATTAGAAATATCAGTATTATGAAATTTATTTTGATTTTCAAAATCAAAAAGCATTTCATTGAGGGAACTCTGTATTGAAGTATCAGGTTTGTAGAATTCATTATGATCATCAAAACTGGAAGGTGTTTTGTTGAGGGAACTCCATTTTGAAAAATCAGTTTTGTAGAATGCATTTTGATCATCCAAATTGGAAGTCATTTCATTGAGAAAACTCAATATTAAACAATCAGAATCATCAAATTGATTTTGATTTAAAAAACTGGAAGGTGTTTCATTGAGGAAACTCCATTCACCTTGAACAGAGGCTGATATGTTGGCATTCTTGCCAAGATTTTGTTCTTGAAAATCAGAAGTCAACTGATTTGGATTTTGATATTCCAAATTAGTAGCTGCAGGACAATAAACTTGATCATGATTAGAGGCTGAAACTCTATCTGTCTTATCTGAATATTGATTTTCCAAATTAATAACTTCTCGGAAACTCAATTGATCTTGATTAGAGGTTGAAAATGTATTTATGTTTTCTGCATATTGATTTTTTGAATTAATAACTTGTCGGAAACCCGTTTGATCTTGATTAGAGGTTGAAACTTTATTTATCTCACATGAATTTTGACTTAAAATTTCACATTGTTGTTGGTATTGAAAATCATAAAGCTTTTGATAACTTGATTCAACTTGTTCACAGCATGAAATTGCGGTCATCTTATTTGGAATAAGATTTTCAAAATCAGAACTCATATAATTGTTTTGCTTACATTCACCATAGGTTGAATAAGCTGTTATCTGCTCTAAAGTTTGATCTTTAATTGCAGAATTTGAAGATGCATTACAACTTGATACAGATTTTTTTGCTTTCTTGTTTGGCTTTAACTTATTATTTTGTTTTTTCTTAATAGAATCTGGTTCAACTTTTTTAGAATTTTTATTTGATTTTTTCTTCTTATTTATCATTAATTTACAAAGAACATAATTCTCCTGCAGAAGCACAAAACAGTAAGCTCATTTTAGAAAAATGCCATGTCATAAATTATATACATTATCAAAATAAAATTTCCAAAAGGCACAAGGACATAAAGCCACCACATTATAAGAAAATAACAGAACATACATAAGTAGTTGTGAGAATTGGCATTACTGAACTTCCAAGTAGTAATAGAACCAGCAAAAACCACATTACTAAAATCGCTTAAAAATAAGATCAATTCTCTAATTAAATCAATTCATGGGTTCTAACATGTTTCTATGTAAGGTTTGATATTTTTCTAACATACTACAAAATTTTGATTATTTTGACACATTCAAACTAGCAACAAGGTGAACTCCAAATGCATGATTTTGTAAATTGCATGCCTCTACTAACATATTATAACAAAAAACCAACAATCAACACCTTTGCAACACAAATTAGTAACACATAGAAGAGGGTTTTTAGCATTTACCTTAATGGGAAAGCCAAGGTCTGCAGTGTACTCGTACTCATGAATAACCCATTTAGTGGGCTTGGGATCATGATAAACGAAAATTTTCCTTGTTCCTATTTTCTCATCACTATCTTCAGGTGTGACTGAGTAAGTCTTACCTGTGGCTTTCCAGAATCCAACCCTTGCTTTCCTTTTCCTTTTAGCCCGTCCATTTTCTAAGTAGAACTCAGGACAGCAAAAGAAATACCGCTCCATATCAGGAGACTCTGCATGTAAACACATTTTCATTGCCAATTGACGTAGGTAAAAAAAATTGAAGACATGTATAGTTACCTGGTAGATTCCGCGGATCAAAGTTGCACAACTGAACCTCTTGGATGTCGTCGCCATGGATAGGAAGACCAAGCCTTTTGTTCTTAAATAATGAGCAACCAGTTCAAAATGGGTAGGATGGAATCTCCATCCAACCGGTAAGTCTGGTGGCACAGACTGCACTGGACCTAACAACATAGCACCGGATGAGGAAGTTTTATGCCACTAATTCCTCTATCCAAG
This sequence comes from Omphalea diandra, assembly GCA_949677035.1. Lineage (NCBI taxonomy): Eukaryota > Viridiplantae > Streptophyta > Magnoliopsida > Malpighiales > Euphorbiaceae > Omphalea > Omphalea diandra. Next base: position 1,429 of record CATIWR010074428.1, on the reverse strand, counting down.
ACAGAAAGCAAGCAAGGGTGGCCTGTTTAAGAGAAGCTAATTGGAAATGAAATGAAAGAGAGGATAGCTGTGTGAAGAAATGCGAATATTTCAGAGATCAAAGGACAAGTAAATTTAAGAGAGGGACAAGAATCTTGAGTACTACTTGTTTGAGGGGTACTGCCTGATGACTGTTCGTCCTTAAGTCACGACTCACTACTACTTCTTGAAGGAGCTTGTTAGAAAGAAATATGCTGTGGTTCCCACCACTATCACATTTGACCCGCACTGCTGCTGTATTTTGGTGGAAACACTGAGCTACCCTTGGAATTGTCTAGTTCTCTTAATTTGGTCTAGTCTTGAATGTCATTGCAATTTTCAGTACTTCAGAGTAAAAAATAAAAAAATAAAAATATACCAGGACCATGTTGCCTCAATGGATGGCAGACATTGAACCCAGGACATAGTGATGTTTGGCTGCCTTCGAAAGCCAGTCCGCTAATTTGTTGGCAGATCTAAAGATATTACTGCTACATATTCATCTAGTTTTTTTTTTTTTTCTTGGTTTCGAACACGCATGTAAGTTAGGAGAATTTCATGGGAATATTTTTTATTAATTAGTCTGTTACCATTTCTTAAAATTTATTTAAAATAACAGTTCGTAATGTATTAAATTTTATTTGAGGCGTTAATGTTAAATTAATTTTTATTAGATAATGATTAAAATTTTTATAATTTGATATGAAATTATCTAATTAAAAAATTATAAATAAAAATAAAAATAAAAATATATTAAGAGATATTATAAAATAGACTATTATCAAAATAAAATTAAAAAATATATATATATTATCATTATAAAAAATATATATTATTTATTTATATAATAAATATTTTAATTTATTAATATTTATATATATTTTAAATAATATATTAAAATATAGTCCATGCAAGCCAGATTATCAACTAATATATAATTAACCTCAGTCTTAAATTTATTTTTAGATAAATATTTATCAAATAGTAATACATCATAAATTAATAATAAATTTTAATTATTCAACTAATTAACTAATTATTTATGAAAAATAATTATTAAATTTATTTAAATTTTATTATTATTATTATTATTATACATGAGTTCATGACTAGTTTATAGAATTAATTTTGATCTTAGTTAACTATTTATTTGAGATAAAAATTTAATATTTATCATATTGATTATTTAATATATAAATGATTAAAATTTCTATATAAAGCAACTTAATTACAATAATTATCAATAAAATAAAAATTTAAAAATTAAAAATTTAAAAATAACTCTCGTATAATATTTATTTTAAAAGTAAATATTATTTACTTAATTGTATATTTTATACAAATACTTTATTTTATTAATACAAATATATATATATATATATATATATATATATATATATATATATATATA